>APFE030263374.1:309359-335943 GCA_000404065.3 Pinus taeda | reverse complement strand
CGTCGCTTCCAAGTTTGTACGAACAACCGGGTTGATAAAATGAGAGACAGGAAGCCTCAGGAGTTGTAGCATTATTGCTACAATACTGGAGCTCACCAGTATGCTTGTAGTGATTATGTTGGTGATATAATGGTTGACTTTCCCTAGTTTCTATGTTCATCATTTGCTAGTTATTTGTTGCTTACCTGATGTATGATATATATGGCCTTTGTCACCATTTGTTTATTTATTTAATGGTTGATGAATATATGCTCTAATAAGTAATGTTTCAGCTATGTGGAGAGGGAATAGAGCCTTCTTGGTGATTATCAGATGAATATCATACTCTTATGATTAGATATGCATTCATGACCTATAGCTTACATGTTTTCCATGTGTTTGATGAAATGTCTATGATTTTCTAGGAGGTTTAGGTCATGTTTTAGCTTCAAGTTTGAATGATTACCATTTTTAGTTATGAGAAATATTATTCTAGAAAGTTATAGGAAGTTATGGGTAGTGGTCTAGAGACCATCCTAGAAAAGTGACAAAGAACCCAAGACCACAGTCACAAAACTGGAACTTTGGGGTCATAACCATATGGAGAAAGCCTTGTGAGTTTTGTTGGAGGCTCACAGCTGCATGTAGATAGCGTCAAGGGTGTGGTTGTAGGCGTAGTCTAGAGAAAAATGGTTCCATCTCAGGGATTCATCACCTAGGGTGGTTTTTCAACCTCTAAGTGACCTGTAGTCCTTATAGGATGTTATTATGTGTTAAGTTGTAGACCCCACTTCCTTAACTATAACTAAGAGGTCGATTCAATTAATTTTGAAACCTGACTCATGTTTACTTGGGGAGCTTTTGTATCTGCATAAATGGGGGACGGGGTAGTCAAATGTTCACAACCAGTAGAAATAAGCAATGAAATTGCTCATTTTTTGTGTACAATCAGTCAATGGAAGAATATAAAGTACATCATGTTTAATAAGATGAATATAACAATATATTTCAATATTTTGTCCTATATATTGAAAGGAAAGTGTTAAGCATGAAGCAAGAAGTGTGAGAGAAGGAATCATTACTTGGCTGGTTCCTAAAGCTACGAGTATATAGAGTGTCAATGAGAAAAAGACATGGGACAACAAATAGCCTTTGCTTGGGATGAAGTTCATAGTTACTCATATCAGAAGACTTTAGAAATTTATTAGTTAAGCCTGAATAAAAGGAACATGAAATTGAGGAATTAAAATAGGAAAAGAAGTATTTAGCCAAGGAAAAGAAGGAAGAAAGAATTGTCACAACACAACATTGAGCAGACAAAAGGCTTGAAATAGATGAATTAAGGCAAGAGAAGGAAAATAAAAAACACTTGGAAGGGTAAGAGAAGGAATCAAGAAAGACTCAAGAATTGATTTAAAGATAAGAAGGGATGACAAGTGAGGTTGTCAATGGTCTCACCATAATCAATAAAACCTAGATGATGCAGACACATTGGACCATATTGTAGATAATACAACATTATTACGAGATCTCATAAACATCCAAGTCCCTCACTATGAAAATGGGAGTTTTCTCAATTGCTATATCCAACTAGTGCATGTGTTAATCATATGTATGATTATCAAGCACCACCAGTGAATGCAGAGGTTAGTAGCACAAATATGAGCTATGGGTACTTAATTCCTCCCTGGAAAATTGGACTCAATCATATGGTAGAAAAATCACACATCCTAATCAACGATTATTATGTAGGCCAACCTACTTTGATCAACCAAGTAACTCAACAAGGCTGGTTAATGAAGATTCAGGAGACCATCAAACATAGAGGTTTCATGTTTGTTTTTGTGTAACCAATTTAGGATGTGAATTTTTTTAAGGATTACCATTTTAGATAATGATATAATCTATGTATTACTAATTTGAGTAGCACATAGGATGTTATCTCATCCATCCATGTAGGATGTTCTCATGCATCCATGTAGGATAAGACTCTTTTTAATGAATTTTATTTTAACTTGAAGCAAACTGTATACATATTCCGGTAATAGGATCTAATTTATCCACACCAATCTATATACTTATTGAAATTGAATTTGAATTTATCCACATAGTGATGAGAGGATTTATATACTTATGCCTAGGGGAAGATACTTCTAAGTTCTCCTTTGTGGGATACTTTGAAACTCAGTTACCTTACAAGGTAGCTTGTATAAATTTGTAAATAGAACCATAATCCCTAAATTATTTGTTGGGGATGGAGTCGATATATAACTATTTGCATATTTCTGGGAATGCTTTCTATATATACTACTATTTATGTACTTTTAATTGAATAATAAAATTAAAATTTGATAAAAATACACAAAATGTTAACAACAGAATATTAAAAAATGTAAAGTGAATGATAGAGTGTTTAGACATCTTCATTGCAACAACCATAGCAATGGTTAGCAAGGATAGGAAAGAGCCACCCATTATCATGCAATATGATGTTTCTGATTGGTTAGTTAGAAAAGGAAATTTTATTCAACCAAGAAATTTATAAGGTAATTCAATACTTCCTTCAGAATTGACATATCTTTAGAAGACCTATGGAACTAGGTGTTGAGAAGGTTTGAAATTTGAGATCAAGCTTCATATAAAATTTGCTATAATTATACCAATGGCAAGGAGAATAACTGTAAAAAATATTTCTTTTAATGCAAGGGATATTCTTCCGATTTGTTTTCTTCTATAACAAGATATAGGAAATTGGAGATGATCCTTATAGAGTTCCTTTGAAGGAAAGATAGATGAGAGGCATCCCACTAGTATCATTGGACATTTCTTTATACAAAGAGGATGGAGGGATTGGTTTGAATAATAAAAAATATTAAGGATTAGTCTTGGCAAATAAATAGATTATAATGACTATGAATGGGATGAATCCATAGCAGGTTCATCTTTTCACGTAGATAATACTATCTTTGTGGTGTCATAAAGGGTTATTTTAAGTCTTGTGATGTAGGCAGAAGAGCCAGAACTTTTTAAATGTTTGAACCAAGCCTGAATGAGATAAAGATCCAGAACCACAAAAAATTCTCTAATTGTTATGTCGAACAATCCCTCTTGCAGATAAGAGTGATCTCTCTAGATCCTAAATGGAAACTAGAAACAATCATGACAAATGAATTGACCCTTTCCTTGAGTTGAACTTATTCAAATTACAAGCAATCTAACTAATGGATATACCTCTTACCGATTTCATGAAATGCCTAATGAAGATCCTTGGTTGTGACTTGATGCAACTCTTCAATTCTTGGTAGAACTTGTAAACATAAACCATAAAAAGGATCAAAATCACATGTGATACAGTAATTCAAACAACTTACCCTATGATCAGGGAAATTTGCGATTCAACTTGCCTTAATGAACATAATAAACAATTGTAAACTATTCATCATTGATAAAAGACAAAATCAATGGGAGAAAGTGCTCATTTTTATTAATCAGAAGATAAGAGGAGCCTTATAACCTTCGCCTTGATTTCATGAGGTCCCTCCCAAATGCCTTCAATCTCCTCCTTAGATAACAAGCTCTCCAATCTCAAACTAGCAACATAAGCTTGTATTCTCTGAATTCTGACCTCCTTCATCCCTCAACCCTCTAGTCCTTTTATAGATCAAAGATGGGGAAGTTTCAAATACCTAAGAAGAAGATGAACCTCTTTTAGTGAAGGATTAGGTTACCATGAGAAAAGGGATGGAGATGCACCTTATGAGGGTTATAGTTTGAATAGTCATCGCCTAGAACCTTTCAGTTGGGAAATATTCGACCAAATATGTTTCTAGAATTTACTTGTTATTTTTACTTTCTAGAATTAAACTACACAGGTTTATAGCTATAGACAAAGCACAAATCTACGCTATTCTCAGATTAAATTTTAGCGCATGCATGGGAAACACTAGAGAAATCAGTGCAGGTGGAACTTAATAAGGTGTGAGAGCTGTTTGACCCAAATTTATCATGTACTTTAACATCATTTGAGTTGTTGGACTTCTAAGGGAGATGGTTTCAACATGTTCACGGATGGTAATAATATCCATACACTGATCAAGTGTCATGGCGACAAATTGATGTGTAACAGATTCCCCCTAAAGTGCAAAGTCTGAAAAATAATTTTAAAAGATTGAAGCACTTTATCATTCCAAGGATCGAATCAAAGGAAATGGTCGGGAACCTGCAAGGAACATTCAAGGGAAGATAATGCAAAATATATATAAAAAATCATCTTTGTGGTAGGCATTCCCATACTCAGAGTAAAGCGAACTCAATGAACAAGCATAGAAAAACTAAGATCATATAGACGATAGACACAACATGGACACAACCATCTGTCTACATAATCATGAATATAAAATCTCCTCCCAACCTAGATTCATGAAACTAGATCCAGGGTCTTGATCTCCATCTCTCAATCCATATTCTAATTCTAACCATGCGAGTGAATGTCTCGAAATCAAACATGGCAGAAACCACTTGATTACCGGTCAATTATGTGAACTGTTAACAAGTGTGACAGAAACAACCAATAACGACAACAGTTCTCAAGGTACTCCCAGTACAATCTATGAAGTATGAACATGTGATATAAATTCGAACACTTATAGAATCATTTGATCGAAGGCCAATGATGAGAACTTGTCATAGTAAGCGAAAAACCTGCCATTAAGGCATGAAGGCTTCAAGGTACTGAAGGTTTCTAAATCAGCTTTCTAGATGATGAGATGAATTCGATAAGAAGTGATTCATCGTAGAAAATCCTATGATACAAAACATGATATCAATTTATGAAAGTAATTGCAAGGACTGACCCAAGGATGGCCGATGCGAATGAAGGAAATGATTTTGCAAAAGGATTTGAACCAAGGTTGAACTTCTCTTGAAAACATAATGACACTATAATGATTTGGCATCATTTGACTCAATGATAATACCCAAAATCGGGAAAAATTTCAATGATTTTTGATTAACTGTAAGGCAAATCGATTTCCCAATCCAGCCATGAATGTGATGGAGTGCCATGTTCAAGAGCGACATGCTACCTTTTAACTGATGAAGTAAAATGGACACCTTCCTCAATTTCCCCCCACCATTACTGGAAAGTACCTCTTTATTTTTTACAAGATTGAGGAGGATAACATATGCTTGTACTGTAAGCTCATTCGTCAAATGAGTCCATCAAAGTATTTTTAACAAACTCTAAGAACAAATACTTTGGTCTCGTCATGCTCAACGAGTCCTATACTATTTAATTTTAACTTGTCTAGTAAAGGTGTAACTCGAGTTCATTTTCTTTTAAGAGATTTGAAAAATACATAAAAAGAAAACTCATTCATCTCTTTAACCGTAAAATTTTAGTGACCCTGGGGAAAGTAAAGCTTGACATTTTTCATTTTTAGAGAGTTAGAAGAAAAACATAAGCAAACTCCACCAGGTTCTTTTTCGTTAATTTAGTCTCTTAGGTTGAAAAAGGATAAAATAATACAAGAGAGAACTCTATTGACCATGTTTGATCAACGTATACCTTTTCTGTAAATAGCCCTAGCTCAGTTCGTAAAAGGGGTAAACTTATACTAAGTGGACGATTGTTCATTTAATTTTACAATTTCGAACAAGCAAGTACTCAACAATATTTTCTTTTTCGAAAAATTCTAAAAAGGGGTTAAAACAAGACTTCATGATTTTTTAAATTTTTTAATTTTTAAAGAGCATTAAAAGCATTAAAAGTCTATTGAAATGTCAAAAATGACTCATCTTGTCTCCATAAACAATCCTGCACATTCAAACACAATAATCTCTCATAATCGCTCAAATAAATGTTTTCCCTCTTAAAAAGATTCAAAATATAAAAAGTAATATTTTTTAATCTTAAACAACTTATAAAAGTGGGAAAAAGTAATTTATTTTTACCATTTTTATTTTCACCAGTTCAGAGCAGAGGGGTTTTTACCATAAAAATTCCAGGACTGGTTCCGAGCCAACCAGTGGACAAAATCACGCATCATTTCCTGCAAGTAGAATATCTTTCCATAATTTAGCTTTCTATTCATTTATTTTTTCATTTTAAGCTTGCATTTGGTTTTTTGGGACAAATATTTGCCCAAAAATGTGCCCTCGGCACTGCATGGGTTTTCTCAATCAGTCCCACACAGGACAATAAAATTTTCCATGTGAAAATTCTCGTCTTGCACGGAATTCTAGTGGAAATTTTCGTGCAGTTGTGCCTTGTCCATAAAAGGGTGGTTGTGATGGCATCATGGGTCATTCTAAAAACAAACTTTGGGACCCAAAAACATGAAATGAATTTAAGAAAAGATTCTAACTGCTTTAAAATGGTCATTTTAGGTCATTTTGCTTGCTCAAAAATGGAATGGAGGGAGAGAGCATCAAGGCAATTATGTGGTTGCTTTGGCAGATTCGGCCACTTTGCAGGCTCTCAGGAATTGTGAATTCCTGAAATACTCACTAATCCTTGGGATGAAATCCCGGATAGACTTGATGAAATTGTTGGTGAGGACTTGGAATGTCTAGGAACAGTGTTTTGTGATTGTTGATTGTCACCTCATGATTGATGTCGATGACATATATTTCCTAATTGGGTTATCTCATTGGGGAGCTGATATTTCAATTTTTGGATAAAATACAGGGGGAGACACTAATGATGGATACTTATAATGCTTTTGCAGGGGTGCACTGCCCGAAGATGGATGGATTGACATTCATTCCATCGAACTTTTACCCTTGAAAACCATTGCTTTCATTGTTTGCAAATTGTGTGGCAATGTTTCCCTCCATCTAGGCACCTGTGCACAAATGCAGACGGTCATGGAATGTTGGAAGTCCACGGTATATAACTGGTGTGAGGCAGTAGTGGTATTTATGAAGGACTAGCTGACTAGGTGCAAGAATGGTAAATTGAAAAATTTTGGTTATGGTGCCATTCTAGTTTCTTTTTCACTACAAATGGTTCCTATTCTTTAGACGTAATAGACTTAGGTAGACAAGGGGGGTTCGAGGGAAATAGACTTGATGAGATGGGTTGCACTAATGGCATGCCATTGCGGTGATAGTCCTGTAGTGAGGTATACGAAAGATTTTTTCAACTAGTTTAGCAAGCAGATTGTTCTGATCGAGGACTTTTCGTATGTTGGGATAGATTACAGAGGTGACCCTAATATCCCAATTCTGTTTGGGGATTAGTGGGGTGATCTATGTAATATTTTCTCATTTTGACATGTTTTCAAATTTTTTTAATTTTTAAGTGTTTTTTGTCTTCAAGGGCTAATTTTCTAAAATGCGTATGCAGATGTGGGTCAAAGCTGACTAGCTGAGATGATATAGTATGATAGATGAGATGAGAATCCTATGGTTTCCACAACAGTGAACCCAGAGGCAGATGAAATATTGATAGAATTGGAGCACAACCTTGAGAGGTTGACTGCCAACATCCTAGAGACTAGAGTTGATGACATTCCATGCACCTATCGAAGGCACGTAGTTGGGTTTCCCGAGTCGCTCAGATGTTTGTTGTGTCGAGTTGCTTGTGCTATCATGTGTTATCATGAGCATCACCATGCCTAGATGTTATAGGTTCTAGGCCCATTTTTGACCTTTTGGTGTGAGTGCCATTCGAACAATTAAAGGCCACATGGCCTTATGTCCTCGGATGACATATTTTGTAGACACACCCAAACTCTATTTGAATAAAAAGACTGTTGTTTTTATCAATCTTTATCTTGATCAATGAATGAATGAAAATTATTTTTAATTTACAAATGTTGCAAATGTCCACATGATTCCCCAATGCATCTATCAATGTGTTTAAATATCTCAGAATGTGTTGATATTTGATGTAGTTAAATTGCTTTTCCAAGAGACGGACTCGTAAAAACATCCTTAACATGGTTGGACTCGTAACTGAATAGACACCATTTAAATGTAATACTACAAGCTATGAATCTAACCTAATGATCAAACATCAGATACCAAATGTGATGGAATCAACTAATAGCTCTATTATTGTGCTATATTCTGCTATATTATTCATTGTTTGACCAAGACATATCTTGTGAATAGGGACCAGCTCGTTACTGGGTGAATAGATAACCCAAGCTGTGGAAGATAAATTTTGAGTACTCTGACTAGCGCCATCAACAAATCTAATTTAAGTCAGAGAAAATGTTGACATCTACAAATCAAGTGTAAAAATGAGATAAGAAGAAATAGTAAAAACACTAATCTACCACACATACCCAAAAATGGTAAATAATGTACAAATCCTCACCAAAAATTTATACAAAATATTTCTTTAGGTAAAGAACATTTCTGGGCTTACCCAAAGGAACACAATCGTAATCAATAAGCTCATAGGCACGTTTCGCTAATACGTGTTTTATGATGTAAGTGCCATGCCACATGGGTTCGAATTTCCCTACACCTAGCTTGTCATGATCTTGATCATATACCAAGACAAGGTATCCTTATGAATATGTACGAGGATTAACGTTCTAATTGTATTGGGCTTTGACACATTTCTGGTGAGCTTCGCTAGCCAATACGGCATTACGGTGATTTTCATCTAGATGGGCTAAGTGTATAAAGTGTTCTTCATCTGTAGAGGTAGTCAGTAATAATTTGATAGCTAATTTAAGAGATGGAATTTCATATTCAATAGGTAATACATCTTCCAAACCATAAACAAGTTGAAAAGGGGTAAAACCGATCGATGTTTTTACAGTAGTGCGGTAAGCCCACAATCCTGAAAAGAGCATAGATTGTTAGTTTCCTTTATGGATATCAACTATCCATTTAATCATATTGGTTAAAACTTTATTCACAACTTTGGCCTTACCATTAGCTTGTGGATAATATAGTGTAGAGTTATCATGGTGAAGGCCTAGTTGCACATACAATTTGACCATCATAAATTTGGGCAAATGACTGCCATGGTTTATAACAGTAGCTTGTGGGATGTCGAACCAAGCAATCACATGATTGAAAATGAAAATAGTTTCAGTATCATCATCATCTCTATATGTAGTCATCATCTCTATATCTGAGTGAGGGTTACAAGTGACAAAGTTAATGCCCCAATTGGCAAAAGGACCAACAACTATGATTGGGTGAAGAGGAGTGGGAGGTGCTCACATTTTACGATCATAAATTTGGCAATTATGGCATTTTCGGACTGTAGTGATGCAGTCTTTAAACATTGACAATCAAAAATAGCTAGTACGTGATATCTTTTGGGAAGTAGCATACCTAGACATGTGACCGCCACATGCTCCAGAGTGTTATTCATTCAAAGTTTTTTTAGCTTCTTCAAGAGTTAAACAACATCGGAATACATAGTCGGCACCACGACGATAAAGAGAGTCACGAATAATGTTGTATTGTTGGGATTGGTATCGGATTTGTCCACGATCATTTTTTAATAACTCATGCCTAAAATTTTGTGTTTGGAGATGTATAATGATGTCTCCATACCATGAATCAGACACACTGATAAGAAAGAAAGATTTGTCAGCAAAATAATCTTCTGCTATAGTTTCTATATTAGTATGGGGGAAGTCACACAATAGTTCAGAAAAAGCTAACGATTTCTTTGATTTGGATTTTTCAAATTCTATATCAAACTCTTGTAAAATGACTATCCACTTTGATTATTTGTGCCCTAGCAGTTTCTTCATGAGAATATACATCATAGGTTTCCAATCTGAAATGAAAGTAATTCTTTGGAGAAGTATATAGTGACGAAATCGTTGAATAACTTGCACATCTGTTAAGGCTAGCTTCTCCACATGTGCGTATTTAATCTCAATTTTACTGAGACTCATACTCAAATAGTAAATCACATGTTCATTGCTAGAATCATCCCCTTGGACTAACACCATGCCTATGTTGGAATTAGATGCAGCTAAGTAAAATAAGTATTCTCGATGATAATCGGGTGGATGCAGTAAAGGCACATTAGTCAGTGCATGCTTTAATGCATCAAAAGCTTTATCAGTAAGATCATCCCAGAAAAATGGAATACCCTTTTTCAATAGTTGAGTAAAACCCTATGTTAGTTCCACATAATTGTGAATGAATCTACGGAAAAAAATTTCTTTCCCTTGCCAACTTTGGAGTTGAGTCAGGCTAGAAGGAGCAGGAAAATTCAAAATTTCGTCTACCTTGAGAGGATTGACATGAATGCCTTCCTTTGAAATGATGAAACCTAGAAGGTGACTGTATTGCACACAAAAAACACATTTGTGCAGATTCAAGTGAATATTCTAATGCCTACACCTAATGAAAATCACTTTTAAGTGCATTGAGTGATCCTGTCATTTCATGGAATGAGCTGGGAGGTCATCTAAATAAGGTTGAACAATATGCTTGATATCAGGGAATGCGTAAGACATTGCTCATTGAAAAGTTGCGCTAGCATTTTTTAGGCCAAATGGGAGTTTGAGATAAGAAAAGGTCCCCCATGGGCATATAAATGTGGTTTTATATTCATCGGAAGGGAGTATGTTTATTTGATTGTAGCCAAAAAATCCATCTATAAAGGAAAAAATTTCATTTCCGGCATATTTTTCGACAATTTGGTCACTATATAGATTTGGATAATTGTCCTTGGGACAAACTTTATTGATATATTGGTAATCAACACACACTCGAATGGTTCCTTCCTTTTTATTAACGAGGCAATATTCGATACCCAATCGATTAAAGGAATAGGATAAATGAATCCTAATTTTAGCAATTTCTCAACCTCAATTTTGATAACAACAACTTTTCGCGGATGTATAGGATGTAGTCGCTGTCTAATTGGCTTAACATCTAGATAGGTTTTTATTTCATGTACAACAATGCTAGGGTCGATTCCTCGCATCTCTTCGTAAGACCGGGAAAAAATGTCACGAAATTCCTAAGAGAGGGCTTTGTAAGTTGAGATATATTCTAACGAACAAGAGGCTCCTATATGAAAATTTAAATTGTTTCAGGTTTCACTAAGATATTGATAGGTACTGTTGTTGATATGATCCCTAAATTCCGTTCAAAACTGGAAGAAAGGGTAGATATTGGATTTTGAGGATTGTTAAGGATCTCAAATGAAAATAATGATGAAGAATTATTCTCAATTTTACCAAAATATGGTAAGAAAGTTGAACGATGATGAGTATCATCCCATTATATTTCATCCAAAGTCATAACTTCAATAATCCTTTCATAAGTTAAAAAATGTTTGTTAAAAGGATTAGGCATAGAGATTGGTTCCAAACATGACAAATGAGAATATTCATCAATGATCATATTAATTTGATCATCATCAGATGTTGATGGGTTGGAAAAAGACTAAATGGACTCATTGGTTAACTCAAAAGGACTACGAGGAATTTCATCACCATATAATATCATTTTTTAGTCTGATGGTACTTTCCATGGATCTCCCATTTCGAAAGTACTTGATGTAATCATGTTGATATGTGCTTCATTCTGAAGAAGAATGCATGGAGGGAACGTGAATGTTCCCATCCAAGGTGAGTCTTTGATTAGGCCAACACCAACTTCTTCATATGGAGTGGTTGATTTTCCAACAAATGGGATATTGCTGTAGAGTTAGGGTCAGAGGTATAGTAGGACATTTGATCTAATTTCACAATTATTATTTTGTGAAGAAACATAATCATCCTAAAACATGACGAGACTACTGCCGCCATGGCATAAGTCCAGCTTAGGCCAAGCAAAAGGTTGTAATCAAGTTGAGCATCAAGAACCTCAACATCGATTGCAATTGTTTTTCCCTCTAACTCGATTGGCAAGTCATTTAAAAGTCCATACGGACAAAAACCTCTTCCATCGAAGGCTTTCAAAGTCATGTGAGATTGATTGATTATTGGAGAACATAAATGTTTCAAACACGCAATGGAAATAATGCATGTAAACACTCCTTCATCAATCATTTTTCAAAAAACTCATTGAGTTTTGACGTGAACTAGTATCTGAAAAGCCAATTGGTGTGGGAGATGCGGGACATGATTCCTGAGATAAAAAACAATCAAATGGGATTCTTGAGGATCTACAGCTCCTATGGCTGATAATAATAATTTCCTTTGCGTTGGGCAAGTTTGGAGCACTTTAAGAGAGGACATGGTTGAAGGTGACATAGCTAGATCTTCGACGATGTTATAATTTTTGGCAGCCCTCGCATGAGGATTAAAGGACAAGTTATGAAGCATACCCTTAGGAGGGGGAAAAACTACCATATCAGGATTTGGTTTTTCAATGTGTAATGGTTCAGAAGAAGTAGGAGTAGACATGGAAGTTTGATAAGATGAACTAGAGTCATCTCCATTTGCAATAGGAACCCTTGATGTGTAACTGTTGGATCTCGTTCCTACCATAAATATCAAAGACATCATCACGATATTTGCCGATGGGGATGAGGAAGATTGGTTGTGAGAGACCATTTTACTGTCTGAAGGAAAAGGACCCTTCAAAATAGCAGGTGTGGGTGAAATTTTGACAAATTTGGAAACTTCGGCCTGATGAGGGTACTCCTTACTGCAATGATCTTACTCACAAATCAAGCAAGGATATCGAGGTTTCCTCTTTTAATCAGATGGTTTGTTCTTGGTTGACTTATCCTTAGAGTGTTGTCTTGTTTAGTTTTCCATTTTCCCTTCTTCTTATTTCTAGATGACTTACCCTTGCTAGCAGATGAATCTATGGGATTTATTTCGGAAGTAATTCTGGGAGAAGGATCTTCGTCAAGTGAATTAGATAGAGCTGAAACTTAAACTTTCTTAGAATTTTTCCTTTTGTTCTTAGTCTTCTAGCTCACATAACCAATCATGCCATCTACGACATGTGATCCTAGAAGAGGTGGATTATTTGGAGCTGATCAGGGTAAATCTGGGATCTTTTTATACAAATTGCCAGATTGAGTACAAACAAGGTCGAGATATTGAGCACAGGAAATTACCTGTGGTTCAGTTACAACACCCCCTTTGGCCACATCTTCAATTATCACCAATAAAAGTGATTTTATAAACCATTTAGCTAGAATTTGGTTTGGAATGTAAACTTTAACTAGGAGACGTCTTCAACTCCATTCGTGAATGTGATATGAGATATGGGTAGACGTTGACTACTTTAAAGAATTCAAAAGTTCAGTTCCATTGTCATACTGAACATGCAACTGAAAATGGGTCAAAAAGGTTGTATCAAGAGCATTGAACATGTTAAAAGAAGTGCACGGTAATTCTACATACAATTTGGCTACCAAACTGATTAGTGTTTGTTGGAAAAGTCGTAATCTAATAGAATCATCATTTAACGAGTTGGACACACACCTAAGATGGTAGGTCATGACATGGTTGGATGGACCTTCACCTGACTTACCTTCAAATTTCGGAATGTCACTAGGAAACTTAGTAGGAATAACCAGCCAATAGGGTAAATAAAGAAGTGGATCATTAGTTAACTGAGAGAGGTTAGGAAAATCCAAAGTTGCAATGAAAGGCGAATGGCAATTAGTGTCTTGCAATGGATATTGATAACCCTAAGGGGCGAGTCCCATACCAGGAGGAAGATATCCAAGATATCCTACAATAGCCTAAGCAGTTGGGATCTGCATACCTCTGGGTATCTAGGATGAGCCATATTGTATTGCAGTTGAATAGGCTGTTGAAATGTATGACCTGGGTATGGTTGATTCAAGAAGGCAAGATTCTGACCCATTTAACCTTGAAAAAATTTTCGTTGAAAGGGTTGGATTTGCAAGGGTTGACCTTGGAGAAATTGAGTTTGAAAAGGTGTAGCTTGAACAAACCAATTCTGGGGTAAACCTTGGAAAGATAGCCCTTGAAAAGGTACTTGAATATATGGAACGCTAGACTAAACAACAGGTATTTTAGGTGCTGATGGAATCATAAGAATGGATTGAACACTAGATGCCTGAGGTAAAGACTGAACAAGAGGTTGCATAGTAACATGTGACATAAACGGGACATTTATTTTTGATACACCAGGAATGGGATTTCTAGGCGAACTTGAACCTGGGTTCTGAAAAAATGTATCCATAGCAGACTATCCTACAAGTTAATGCGTACTTTTGGTGGACTGCTAAAGCAATTGTTGGGCAGGTTTCGATGAGGTAGCCTAGATGGTTAGATGGACTTGAGAAGAGATACTTTCAAAAGGAAGTTGCAACATAGGTTGTTCAAGAGGTTGGCTAGGTTGATACAAAGGCACTTGAGAAGCAACAAGAATTGACTATTAATAAGGGTTCCAAATTGTATTCAATCCAAGGTAAGGCATTCCATAGGTGGGTTGAGGCATAACAGGCTGACGCAAACTGTTTTGAGGCATTTGAGCATAGTTAAAGTCATTTCTAGTGGGGGGTTTCCCCCCAACTACAGGGTAAGGTACAACAAAAGGCTCTCCTCTAGGTGGAGGATACGATGGTTTCCCCCCAGGCGGATAATAACCACCTGTTCGGTTATCTGATGGATTACCAACATTACCATAAATCATATTAATGTCTTATTCAGATGCTAAAACTTCATTGCTAGGGTTAATTACACGAGTTGACATGTTTGAAGTTGAGTTTGAGGAATAATCTCTTGAATAATCTCCTACGAGAGAGTGATATCTAGGTGGTAAAATACCACCATAAAATGTGGACTCCGGAGAAGTGGAATACATGGACATATCTGTCACTGCACTTCTCGGAATCATTGTGGACCAGTCAAAACCGAGTAGGGTAGAAGAAGGAGTCGAGTAACATGGAATCACTTGCCCTAAAAAGTTCAAGGGTGTAAAATACCAAGGTTCAGGGTGAAGAGATAGAAACAAAAGTTTTGAGATATCTATAGGTTCACCGGTAGAAACTAGAGGTTCTTCCTCTTTGTCCAAAACAAGTTCTTCAATGGCAATAATATTAGGAGGAAGGCTATCAGTAATCATAAGTTTGACATGCAATGAAAGTGGAGGATATGAAATATGTGCTATAGCATATTTATGAATTCTAGGCTCAGAAATATTAGACTCAGGTTCGTTAATATATGGTTTGTAAACGAGGTTTCTATTGGAAGATTCTCCAGTATCTTATTCAGTTTGAATGATTTCAGTGATTTTTAAACTAGTTGCTATTGAGTGTGATGTTAAATTCTGAGTTTCATAAAATTCAATTTATATTACTTCAACGCCTGAAATAGTAGATGTTATAAGTTGATTAACTATAGTTCCTCTTACATTAGAATCTATAATAGTAGAATTTTTAGTTTCTATTGCAGTTCCAGTTTCAGATGATTTATATTTTTCTACTTTAATCTTTTCTAACTAACTCGATGTATACTCAATGGGATCCCCAAGTATCCTATGTGATTTTCTTGGTAGTTCTGCCACAATGAAAAAAAAATTAAACTACAAATCACACAATATCTAAATTACACCTAAGGCCTCTAAAAAGTAAAAAAACAACACAGAAAGTAACACGTGCTAAAAATCTAGGAGTTCAAACCACACAAACTTACTCTTCACAAACATCAATATATACTAGTTGGTGATGAAATCCAACATAGAAGAGGTCAAGGTAATTTTTTTTTATAGAAAATGAGTATTTGCACTAGTTACCCTAGCAACCTACTTAATGAAACAGTCTAGTGCAAGTAACTATGCTATAAACCATCCTGAGAAAATATTACCCTCCAGAGAGTCTAAGTGAGTCTAGCCAATGTTTGTTCCAGGTACACCAGGACCAACCCTCTATCATCACCTTAGGTAGAGACCTAATAATATAATCACTAAATTCACCAAATACAATAATTTTAGTTGCCGGGATAGGTGTATATCGGATGTACATGCAAGGGCAGAGTAATAAGCTTAATCCCCTTGAAGGCTCCTGCACATGATAAATTGGAGGTTTACTTTCAAGTGACCCCAAGTACCTTTCAGCACCATTATAATATGTGTAAATCACTATATCTAGGCTAATGAAGTGGTTCGAATCACTTCACCAGATTTGACACAACCTCGTGCTTAACTCATGTGTAAGAAGAGCTTCCGAGAGCAAAATGGAAATACTTGTATTTTCTCTCCCTAAATCAAGTTTCTATTGTTTGTTTGTAGCTTTGGAAATTTTACATCCATCCCTATTCCAAAGCCCTACACTTAAGCTAATTTAGGTGAAAAGAGCCCTAGAAAATATAAAATTCTAAGTGAATTTCAATTAGTGTTGTATTATGAAGTTGTTATTTTACTCAATGAGTGATGGAGGTGAAACTTATGATGTTGTGACATAGCTCGAAATATTAATGCACTCTAAAATGCAAAAGAAACTTTCAATTTTCGATGAAATTCTATTTAGATAAAAGAAAGAGTTTTCTTTTATCTTTGAGAAATAAAATGCAACAACTCACAACTTTTCAAATTTTCTCAAAACAACCAATTTCACTATTTTGTAATGAAAAATGCAGTCAACAAACTAATTTCCAAATTTTCCCTAATTATCAAAATAGACTAAAACCTCTTTTCTTCTATTCACTTGAAACTTTCAAGCACACAGAAATCAATCAAGAAGATGGAAAAAATACATATTCTCCTATGAATGCTTTGATTTGATGATAATAATAACGCAATCATGAAAATTTTCCCAAGATGAAAGCAACTTCTTTATCAAGCAAAAATAACTATAATTTTTTCACAAAAGCACAAGGTCTTCAGAAACCCTAACTTATAATTCAAAGTGATTTTGACTAAAAATAAACAATTTTAAAATCTTAACTACTGTATTTGACAGAACAAAATAAGAATATCAATGACAAAAAGACATTCAAACTTGTTTTGATCAATCAAAAAATCAACCAATCAAAACCCTAAGGTATTCTTCCAAAAATACCTAATCTTCAGACAATCATCAACAAAGAAATCAAATGAGTTTAGAAAAGGAAACACACAGACCAAACAAATATAATGACACTTTCAGAAAGAAAAATTCAGGTCTGGGATGAAGCTATAATGAACTTTTCAAAAAAAATTCAAGGATTGTCTAGGTTTCCAGTAGGCAATAACGTGCATGCACTCAATTGCTACAACAAAAAGGGCGTAGAGATATGCTCTGTGTACAAACAGAAAGAATGCAGGGTAGAAGACTCAAAGAAACAATAAATAAAAAACTCGAAAATCAACCAATCAGATCTAAAATTCCATTAAGTTATGAAGATTTATGACAAGATAAATAAAAAAAATCAGAAAGTGAGGCAAAGGAAAAAGACGAGAACATAGACGTTCCCTAGTATGGTTGCTAGTTTGTTACACCAAACAATCCCTCTTGTGGACAAGGGTGATCTTCCTAGATCCTAAATGGAAACTAGAAATAATCATGACAAATTAACTAAGCCTTTCCCTAAGTTGAACTTATTCGAATTACAAGCAGTCTAACTAATGGATAGATCTCTTACTGGTTTCACGAATGCCTAATGAAGATCCCTAGTTGTGGCTTGATGCAACTCTTCAATGGTTGGTAGAACCTGGAAACATAAACCATAACAAGGATGAAAAGTACATCTGATACAGTAATTCAAACAACATAAACTAATGATCAAGGAATTTAGGGATTGAACTTTCCTTAGTGAACATAATAAACAATTGCAAACTATTCATCATTCATAAAAGACAAAATAAATGGGAGAAAGTGCGCATTTGTATTAAGCAGAAGATAAGAGGAGCCTTATAACCTTCACCTTGACATCGTGAGGTCCCTCTCAAATTCCTTCAATCTCGTTCTTAGATAACAAGCTCTCCATTCTCAAACTAGCAACATAAGTTTATATTCTTTGAATTTTGACAACCTTCATCCCTCAACCTTCTAGTCCTTTTATATATCAAATAGGGGGAAGTTTCAAATCCCTAAGAACAAGATGAACCTCCTTTAGTGAAGGATTTGGTTACCATGAGAAAAGGGGCGGAGATGCATCTTATGAGGATTATAATTTGAATAGTCATCACCTGGAAGCTTTGAATCAGGAAATATTCGACCAAGTATGTTTCTAGAATGTACCTTTTATTTTTAATTTCTAGAATTCACCTATGCGGGTTTATAGTTACAGACAGAGCGCATGTTTTCACTATTCTGAGAGTAATTTCAACTCATTCACTGGAAACAATAGAGAAATTGACACAGGTGGAACTTAACAAGGTGTCAAAGCTATTTGACTAAAATTTCTCATGGACTTTAACATATTTTGATTTGTTTGACTTCTAAGGGACATGGTTTCAACATGTTCATGGATGGTAATAATATCCATAAACTGATCAAGTGTCACGGAAAAAAACTGACGTGTAACACTCATTATACCAATTTCAAGTAGAATAACCATAGAAAATATTTCTTTTAATGAAAGGCATAATGTTCCTATTTCTTTCCTTCTAGAATAATATATAGGAAATTGGAGATGTTCCTTAGACAATTCCTTTTGGAGGAAACAAAGATGAGAGGTATCCCACTAGTATCATTGGACATTTATTTATACAAAGATGCTTCAGGGTTTCGTTTGAATAATAAGGAAGCTTGAGGAGAAGTATTGGCAGCAAAATAGATTGTAAGGGCTATGAATGGGAAGAGTCAATAGTAGGTTCTTCTTTTCACATAGATAATACTATCCCTTTGGTGGCATAAAGGATCATTTTGGGCCCTGTGATGTAGGAAATAGAGCGAGGGTTTTTAAAATTTATGAATTAGGCCTCAACTAGATAAAGACCCAAAATCATAGATAATTTTCTCTAATTATACCAATTTGAAGAAGAATAACCATAAAATAAATTTCCAAATCAAACCTCGACTAGATAAAGACCTAGAACCATGAATAATAAAGGAGGTTAATATTTTACTTAAACCCATGGAAATGATGCTAATGAACCCATAAGTTATATGAGCAGAACCCCGTAATATTCATCGAATGGAGCCTAAATATTTGATCCACCCTTGCCAAATCTCTCCCCAACCATGTCTCCTAGTAGACCTAACTAGTCAGATAAGCTATATGTCCTTAATCCAGTGGTCAGAATAATTACTACAATAATATTCCCCACTGACTCTAAAGTACCTGGTCAAGGGCATATAGATTCGCACAACTCAAAGACAATTTGACTGATATAGAGACTATGCTGCAAGGAGCTTTCAACTGCATTTATTGGCAAGAACAATTTTTATAAAAACCCTAAACAAACCTACTAATAATGACAAACCTATTGAAAACGATAAACCCTACCATAAAATCTAAACCCACAGTGCGTAAAGACAAGATAAAATTCCCAACAATGAGTTGAATGTGGTGAAAAGCACAGAGTTTTGCTAGCAAGATAAAATCTCTTAGCAGAGAGCCACAAAAGCCACTTCCATGCCCAAAAATCACTGCACACCTCTCCATACCACTTCTATAATAGAAAAAAATATTACATGCAACAAAGGTCAACAAAATTAGCACTTGATCACAAAACAAAAAAATTACACCAAATTGAATGAAACAACTGCAAAAAATATACTTACTAGAATGCAGCTTGAAACCTGCATGTCTACCACCAAACCAAATGGAATCTTCCACAAGCTCCGTCATAATCAACAAGTCATGTAGTTGAAACAAGGACAACAATATTGGTAAATCCCCCATGGACCATGAGAAACAACCTCAAGAAAAATGGTAAACCCCCAATCAACCAAGTAAAACAACCAAAAATGCAATGGTAAACCAACCATGAAACTATCAAAACAAAAGCACTCAGTGAGAAGCACATATATGCAAGTGAAATTGAACCAAAGAAATAGCCTAGGAAAACAATATTTGGGGGAGCATAGTGCCCACACACCAAGTCAAAACAAGAATTCCCAAGCAGACGAAGTCCCGAAGGAAAATGCCATACTGGAAATCCTAGATGCAACGTAAAGGCTGAGATTTAATGCACTTACCAACCTCGATAGGTGGAAGAAGGAGTTGTTCATGTGTCGTACAACCATGAGATATATAAACACATGGCTTTCCCTCATGCTAGGGAGGGCATGCAACAATTGGTTTCCATCCCCTATTCTAGGAGCTCCATCATGTAGCACTAATTACACCGAAGTTGTTTTTTAAGAGATGTTCTTCAGGAATTTTTCATTGTTTATTCTAAGAAAATAAAAAAACAACATTTTTCATGTCGACTCAAAAAATTGGAAAATCCATCTATACCTACGTAGTTTAACATCATTATAATTCAAGACTCCCCAGAAAATTATGCAATAATATTCCAAAATTATATCTCTATTTTAGGATTTCTTTATCATAAACAATGAAATATCAAGAATGTTATCATGTGCCTTGTTGTGCTCATTTTGACCCCTTGGAGTATGTGATTGTTTCACAGTTACCTAGTGTAATACAATGTTATTACACATCTACTATACTCATAGTAAATCTACATCTATAAGTTTTTTATTATCTATTACTTCAGTATAATTTAATGACCCTTTAATAGAGTGCAATTATAATTTATTGTTACAATAACTTTGTTGAATTTCCATGACCTTGGGTCTATATTAGAGTCTTAAAATCACTAACGCTACCAAACCAAGAATTTCAACAAGAACTACTTTTCACAATAGAAAATATAAAGCAGTTAATCACACATGCACAAATATACACAATTTTTAACAAATTGTACAATAATGTATAACCCCAATATTCATTATATTAAACCAAATCTAAATAATACAATAGTCTATGGTATACAAGATATAATGACAAAATTTGTTGCATCTTCGATCTCATATCTTGTCATCCCAATCCTTCGCTCTAGTTGCCCCTTAGTCCTTCAAAGGACAACACATAGAGACTCTGGACGGCTAGCACCTAACACTATTTCATGCCACTTTTGTAGCATGTACACGGATTGATCTAATCTACTCTCTGGGTAGGCCTAATCCTGATCTCTAATCTACCAGGCTATAAATCACCTTTTTCCATCAAGGTGTTGCACGCTTGCGCCAATATTCACCCAACCTTCAGCTCATGTTCATCACTTCAAGATAGCTCGTCTACAGCTACTTTGGGCTACCAACATGATTCCCTCTACCAGACCAATGATGCCTAATACTTCATTGTAAATTATGCTCCTAATTTAGGTCTCCAACTGCCTAAGTTGACGTCAATACATGGCACTTATAGGTTGCAATAATTCTGATCCAAAATTGGTCACTGCTTGACCCAACAAAAGGTACAAATTTTTGTCCTAAATTTTCTTTTAATATTATTCCTAATTGTGACTGGTTAGGGAATTTTCATGCTACAACAACCCTTAACGAAGTCACCTAACAACCCTCAAAAACTACATTCTCCCTTGTATAAGTCCTCTACCTCCATTTTTTTGATTAGGGCTCAATATAGCCCCAAAACAGTCCCACTTAAGGAATTTCTTATGGGGCTAGGGCTTGAGGCCTACCACAAGTAGCTCCTAGTACCCACGGCCTATTAAGACATTGTTTGTAGCCCACATTTAACCTTCAAAAAAGCCCAGATTAGCTCCCCTTAGCCTCGAACCTCTAGCCTAGCTACTCAGCCCTCCTAACAACAATTTGATATCCTTCAAAGATGCTCTAAAATCCCTGATATTTTCCTCCTTGTTTGTTTCTATTTCAGAGGTACCCTTCTCACCTCATCAAGTTATTTAATGATCTCTTGAGTTGCTTGAATGGATGAGGAATACTCCTCACATCACCTCTTATTTATAACATGAAGGAGGGCTTCTAAGACATCACATTTAGGGGCTGGAAATTGTCATGAGCCTAAAAATGTCTTAGGTTGGCCTTGACACTTATGGTGTCAACCCTAAATATAACTTCAAAAATTAATATCTCCACTTCTATAACTCAGGATTTAATGATTCTCAAAGCGTTGGATTCTCCTCTCCCCCCTTTATCATCTCATGCCATAACACGTAGAAATGTGCTCATGGAAATTCCCAAAACACAATTTGGTGCAAAAATCCATACTCGGGTTCCAAGCCCACAAGTGACTCTTGTGGTGCATTGTCCTCCAAACCCAATCCCTAGGGCTTGTAGTACATCCCAATCTACAAAAATTAACACTCCCTCTTAGTGAGTGAGGTACTTACAAGACTAGGAAGTAACTCATCATCATCATCACTGCTCGCAACACTTTCCCAACTCTTGGCACTGAAAATCACAACAATCCTTGCTCTGTGAACTATGCCCTTCTTAGAAGTGTCATTATCAATGGAAGCATCTTTCCTCTTCTTCTTATCCTATATCACTTTCCAATCCCTCCATGATTCCTTCTTAGAAGTTGTAGGATCACCCTTTCTCCCCACTATCCACATGTTCTTCTTGGGCTGCAAAGTATTCCTCTGAATTTGCAAGCTTCCTTTAGAACTTGACTCCCTATGAGTCTATGGAATCTATACCTTCTTCTCGGGAAGGTGAACCTTCTTCTGAGGAACTTGTAATTTCTCCTCTAAATCCTGAACTTTCACCTACTTCTCTAGAACCTGCACCTACTCCACCTACTTCTTTCCATGATCCATAAGATTTCTTTCCAACCTATAGAGACCATGCACTCTAACTCCATGTAGAATCCCATTGGAGTTAGAGCCTCTGGGCCTGAGTCTTGCCTTCCCATCCTAGAATAAGACCTCAAACCCCTTCTTCTTGATCATTGAGATGAAGATCGTTCTATACCTAAGTCCTCGTACAAACAGTATATCTTGGACCCACATCACACATCCTATCTCCATAGTAAATGGCACAACTCTCAATCCTCAAATCTCTAATTGACTCTTCTCATCCAACACCATGTGCAACTTCGAGTCCCATTCAGCTAGAGTCTCCAAAACATCTCGTAACCTTGGCATATGCTTCATCTTACCACTATCCACATGCCATCCATCCTCATCAATAATACCCTGTGTGAAATTAGAGATCATAACAAAGTCCTCATCTTCCAATATCCTAGTGAGATCATCTATCTCAGCTGAAGTGGAAACATCGATGGTCTTCTTTCACTTCCTCTTCTCATCATCTCCCTTCTTCTTCATCGAACATCTCGATGAATAATGGCCCACCTTGCCATAGTTGAAATAGTTTACTTTACTCAAGTCCTTCCTTTTCTTACCCTTCATTCATGCTACAAGTTCCATGTCATCATTGAAAGTCTTCTTCTTTGGATGAATATCTTTGTCTTGCAACTCTTCTTAAATGAATCCATCCCATAACCTATCCCTGTCTGGCAGCTTCTCTCTAGAAATAATCTCTTTTACGAAGGTCTTCCATCCCTCGGTGAACCCTTTCAAGGAAATCCTTACCATATCACCATCTAAAATAGTCACATTGATGGAAACAAGCTCATCTTTGACCTGATATAATCTCATCATATATGAAGCCATGCCTTCACCCTTTATCATCTTGGTGGACTTCAGCTTATGCTCGAATACCAATACCTGATTCTCGTTCTTATTCTGGAACAAGTTCTAAAGAGCCATCCACATCTTAGGTACCATGTTCTTCTTTGATAAATCAGGTATCAGAGCATCCTTCACACCATCTAGGATGATCAATCTCGCCCTCGTATCTAGGAAGTTAGCTAGCTTCTTGATGGCTTCTTGACATCTTTGATGTTGTATCTTGTCTTGTCGATCCTTCGCTTACGTACTGCTCTCTAGTTGCCCCTTTGTCCTTCAAAGGAAAACACATAGAGACTCTAGATGGATGTCACCTAACACTGTTGAACGTCACTTTTGTAGCATGTAAATGGGTTGATCTAATATTTTCTCTATCTAGGCATAATTCCAAGCTCTAACCATCCAGGTTAGAAATTGCCTTTGTCCGTAAAGGTGTTTCATTTTTTCACCAATCTTCACCAAACCTTCATCTCCTATTCATCACTTCAATATTGATTGTCTATGGCTACTTTTGGCTATGAACATGCTTCCCTCCACCAAAACAATGATGCCCAATACTTCACTATGAGTTATGCTCCAAATTGAGGTCTCCAATTCCCTAAGTTGACCTCAATACATGGAACTTAGAGGCTGCAATAATTCTGATCCAAAACTGGTCACTGCTTGACCCAAAACAAGACACAAATTTCTATTCTAAATCTATTTTTGTTGTTATTCCTAACCGTGTCTCGTTAGGGTATCCAAATTTTGTAACAACCATCAACCAAGTCTGATCCGGACTTAAACAAGAACGCAACAAATTACAGAGATAACCATAAACATAGATATACAGTGGAAATAATACTTCATTTCATTAATGGAAAATAATGAAATATGCTTACAAACAATAATGGAAATAAACCAACTAGGGCGACGATAGCTTATCTCTGAGAAGCGATTTGGTGGCTACATGCCTCTGAACTGTGTTACAATGAGGGTCAAAGGCCTATTTATTGTTGAGAAATGATGGAAAACCCTTAACATTCCAAAATTTAACCCTAGAAGATGAAATGCCAAACTGTGGGCCCCGTTTCGGTAAATTGGTACATCAACTTCCCGGGGTCGTAACTTTGGCATACGATCTTTGTTTGACGTGTAAAATAACTTGTTAGAAAGACCTATCTGAGCACTACCAGTTTAGCAAGGGAAATATCGGTCCATGGACCCATGTTGCCCCCAGAGTTCCCAAAGAATGTTGTTTAGGGCCTCAAAACGGCTCCGAAAGTTGAGGACCTGAAAAAATGCTAAAAATAGTAAGTTGTTTTACAAATAAGGAAACTGAAAATGCTAATAGAAACAATGGTGGGGGTCTAAGGCAAGGGCAATAGAAATATTTCTGTAATTCTGCCACCGTTTTCTCAACCCTGAAATGCCCAACAGCTCGACTGTAGTGTGCTTCCCAAAACATCTTAGCACGCTTGCTTGAAGGAACACAAAGGTAACCCAGGTGGCATAACAGGGCATCCTGGAGGTGAAAACCTGGAACATTCCGATGCTCCAAGAGTGTGTGGTATGTGTGGCTAAATTCTAGGTCGCTTTTGTAGAGAAGTGGCCAATCAAAAGTCTCGTGCCCACAAGAGTTGAGCATGGTGGTTAACGCCATGATCGGTGGTTGACTGAGGCAATCTGCAACATTATTGGTGTCGCCCTTCTTATACCTGATATTCAAGTGGAACTATTGCAAGTATGCAGACCACTTCTGATGGCGATCATTCTGTAATTTCCCTTGGGTCTGTATGAATTACAGGGGTCCGTGGTCTATGTGGATGACCGTTTCCTTCCCAAAAATGTAATGCTTCCATTGTTGGCAGGCCTGCACAATGCAATACATCTATTTATCATAAGTGGGATACTTCTAGACTGTGTCTGAAAGTGTTTCACTGTGATATTCCACTGGATGCCCATGTTGAGTAATGACTCCCCCAATAGCATAGTCAGAGGCATTTGTCTTGACCTCAAATGGTTGTTGTAAATCTGGTAATGCGAGCACTGGTGTTGTGCAGAGGTGATCTTTCAACTTTATGAATGCCTTCTGTTGAGATTCAGACCAAAATAATTTTGCTTTCACTCCTCCCTTGGTGACTTGACTCAAGGGCCAAGTGATATGAGAAAACCCCAACATGAACCTGCAGTAGAAGTTGGCAAGACCTAGAAAGCTTCAGAGCTCTGTCAGAGTGGTTGGAGATGGCCAATCCCAAATGACTTGGAACTTGGCTAGATCTAGATGCACCCCCTGTTCATCAATAATATATCCCAGGTACTGAACCTGGGTCATGCCAAAATTGCATTTCTCCAAATTGGCACATAGCTTGTGTTGTCGCAGTGTTTGGAGAACCTGTCGGATGTGGTGGAGGTGCTCTTCCCAACTCTGGCTAAAGATCAGAATATCATCCAAGTATACCACTACAAATGAGTTGGTGAATGGCCACAAGATGTCATCCATTAGCCTCATGAAGGTTGCAGGAGCATTTGTCAATCTGAAAGGCATAACCAACCATTCGAAAAGGCACTGCTTGGCTTTGAAGGTAGTCTTCCACACATCAGAGGGTTTGATTGGTACCTTGTGATATCCTGACTTCAAATCAATCTTGTAGAAACATTTTGCCCCCTTCACCTGGTCCAGGACATCATCAATTCATGGAATCACGTAGCTATTATGGACAGTGATCTTGTTGAGTGCCCGATAGTCGATACAGAGTCTCTAAGTCCCATCCTTCTTCTGTACCAACATGATCGGGCTCCCACAGGGCAATGAACTTGGATGGATGTGAGCTTTCAGTAGCAGCTCTTGAATCTTCCTCTTGATTTCATCGTTCTCCAGAATGGAGCGCCGATAGATTTTTTCATCAGGAAGCAGCCACCTAGGGTCAGATCAATGGAGTGCTTGACCTGACAGTGTAGAGGAACCTCTGTAGGGGAGGTGAAGATGTCCTCATACTCCTCCATGACCTTGTCCATCTGTAGTTTTCGTGCAGAGGGGCCCTATCTGGAGGCTGCGGCCACCGCCTTCTTCTTTCCTTGAGGGCGTATCATCAGGAAAACAAATTTCCCAGTTTTGGAAATGAGCTTACTGCATTGTTTT
>APFE030263374.1:284324-304470 GCA_000404065.3 Pinus taeda | reverse complement strand
TTTCATTTTGTAGCATCCAAGAATTGTTATTTATGTAAATGTAAAGGAGGTTGCCCCCTCGAAGAGGCTGAATTCTAAGGCGTTGATCTATCTTTTCTATCTTTTTTGAGCTGGTTTCATAACACACAAGGTGATATCTTTGATATTATTGAAGAATTAAAGCTTTTGCATCACCTTATTTTTGTCTTCCTATTGATATTTCCTATATTGATTATCATCCTTATCATATCTTTTCTCTCTGCTTACAAATTTCCAGGAAGAGTACGCAGAGTGTAATACATGATGATATGGGAAAGAAAGGCAAAGCACCTACATCTAAGAAAACATAAATGACTCCATTATTCATATACATCACTTGTACTAGGGATGCAGGGATATCTACCTGGGAAGTCATGTACAGATTATTAGAAGAGGAAAACATGAGAATTATGAAGGTTACAGTTACAATAAATGGATGCGGCTCTTCTGAAGCATCCATAATAGAGATTTCATGCTCGTTCCTACACCGTGTTACTGTGAGGCCGAAGATACTCCCCTACACAAATATGGTGAAATGGATTATTGATCATGTAGATATATTTGATAGAGAGTTCAAGGCGGCCAATCAAAAAGTCATGGGCTTGTTTGCCCCGCATAATCTAAGATGCATGTATCACTTGCCAGAACCCTAGGCTAGCTACAACAAGTAGTTTGTATAGAAGTTTGCCAAGGAGCACAAAGACTTGGTAGAATGTACAAAGCACTAGTCGAACAATGAGGAAAGATTAAACAAGGATAAAAATGGTATGTATGCCACTGGCTCTCTTTCTTCTCCTTACTGTTTTGTCAATGCAATGTTTTGTAGACTGTTTGGGAGACGAGACATCAATAAGTTTTCATCAGAGTGGTTACCTCTATTGGATGTGGCTACCAATGCCACCATAATGGATTGAGCCCAAATTTTATTAAATCATTTAGCATTTTCTATCTTAGGATATCGAACTAAAAGAAGTTTTAATTCAAGGGTTTATCCTCCATTCTTTTTGAGTGCCTATGTCATGGATGCCATTGTTTTTGTCTCTGATTTTCCTATTATGGGATGGAAGTGGACGGTACAAAATCCTCTTCCCATTCAGGTTTATCACAAAGTACTATGGGAATCCAACTTCATCCCACATTTCTACAAAATTTGTCATGGAGTTATGCTCCCTATTTATAAAATGCTCTACAATAAAGACGCCCCAAGATTTTCCCCAAAATTTGAAGTTCACATTCTCCCTGTTGGAAGGTGGTTTAGAGAGGAGTTGTTCACATACATCAGGGTGTTTGGCAGCATTGCTTCACCCCATGTGCTTCCTTTTTACGTCCCTGATAAACTAATGGCTAGGGAAATAGCCTACTAGACTTGTGGCATTGGGGGAATGAGCAAAGTACCGAAAGATTCTAAAAAAGCCATTTGGCCTCAATTTCCTGTAATATGTAGAGCTTTTGCATTATTTGACTTAGGTCATGCTTTTACAAAGGTTGATAATATGCTATGTTTACAGCTACCAAAGTTCCCGGGGAGGTAGTATGATCCCTTTGGTGTTGTAAGTAATTTTACTACAACAGTTAAAATAAAAGTGTTTACCAATGAAGAATATCCCTTTGGCGATGTCTTTCTACAGAAGAACACTTTCAAAGAGTTTCTACATATGGCACAAATTCAGTTTAACCAAGAAGAACTTCAAAAGTTTCACAATTAAATAAAATAAAGGTTAACAAAGGTCCCTTTGGACCAATTTCTCATTGAACTAATAGGGGAGCCTACTCCTAGCGTTAGCATAAGTGGTAGTTCAAAATAAGAGAAGTCTAAATCAAATTATGAAAAAGAATTAGCTGAAAAGTCTGACGATCAGTCCAAGAGTGAACACAGTAGAAGTGAAGGGTCAATTAAAGACACAACTCAATCTACTGAAAATCCTGACCAACAGGTTTTGTCCCTAAAACAGGCTAAAGTTCCCACTCCCCTTACAAAGCTAACAAAGCCACTTGTAGTGGATCTAGAAGGGGAATGGGAAAATTTTAATAAGTTAATCAACATTGAGGAATAGAGCACAGAGCCACTGACAAACCTAAGAGAGACAACCATAGAAATGGTGGTAGAAGGGGATACCAATACTCAAGAAACAGAGCATACTCCTGTTGCTCCGTCATCTGAAATTGTACTAAATATAGAGGAGATTCCTCCTCTAGACGTATTTTATAGCCTATAACATAGAAAGAAAGAAAAGGAAAATAGATGCCATGCTCGCTCCAGAGGATGAACCTCTCAATGTTCTATGGAAGGACCAAACTACAGGCCCATCAGAAAATCTAACTAGGCTCTCTCAGATCGCAGGAGCATATGCTTCAACAACAATTGATAAAGCAACAGAAGTTCAAGTGCCACTAAAAGAGATGGAGGATAGGATTTTGTTTTTGGAGTAGCAACTACAGTAAGTTAGCATCAGTCAAGAAGTAGAAACACAACTAATAAAACTCCAACAAGACTTCCAGCAGATGTAATTGAATCATCAAAGCAGTTTGGCCAATAAAGAAAAAGAATTACAAGCTATGATAGAACTACATAAGGAGGATCCAAAAATTGGGGAATTTATCACAGAAGCACTCGCTCTTAATGCCTAGCTCTTGCAACAGGAAGAAATACTCTGCCAAAATATCTCGCAATGGTATTCCCATTGTGGAACTAGTGATAATATTACAAATCATGTTGTAGATTTACGGCTTGATTATGATTCAATTTATGAGAAGGTTTCAGAATTCTTGAACTGGTAAAGATCAGAAGAAGGGAAAAGAGCTAAATTTCCTAGAATTGATGAATCACACAAAGAAATGTTATTTGCGAAATGGGATTCCCAACTTAAAGAAGAAGAATAGGTGACAGAAGAGGCAGTGATAGCAGCAAATAGTGTCATTGAGTGCATAAATGAAAATTTGCACAAGGCCAATTTTATATCAGAGACTACTCCAGGCTTTCTTCCAAAGGCATAATAGCTTCAAACAAAGTGGAAACAAACAACAGAGGAAAAGGTATAAGTGATTAAAAAGCTAAATAACTTAAACGGGGACACATACTGGCAGTACTTGATAAAGCGACATAGCCAATGGATGACCCTGAAATGCCTCATAACCCCTACCGAGAAGATAGTGCCAATGCTAGCTAATGTCATATTTGCAAGACAATTAAGAGTTGGATTTGGCCAATCAATGCTCTTGAAACCGATGCTGGACATTTGCAATTTAAAGGATCAGATACAAGATTTATCATAGATACAGTTTAGTTTTGTTTTAGTTCATTTTTGCTTAAAATGAGGCAGGTGGTTTAAACCTCCTCATCTATTTTTGTAATATTTATTTTTAGATTTCATTAGAGTATTATTTAAACCCTTCTCATGCATTTAGAGATGGGTCCAGAGTTTTATCAAAAACAATTCTTTAGAAAGTCCAGTTTTCCCCCACTGAGGAGGTTTTCATAAAATGAATTGAACGAGATTTATTTTTATATGAGTCTGATGTCTGCTACTTAAATGCACTTTTCTGCTCTTAGTGGATGTTGAGTGATTTGAAGATAAATCTATATTTTTGTAGCTCATGAATAGAACTTATTACCAATGGTATTTTTATCTCCTAATACTTTTTACTTATGTGCCCAGTGATAAATATATTTTCAGTTATTGATATATGAAATTTTGAATCTTTAGTTGTCATTATTACACTTTTGTATGGTGATAACTTATTTTTTATGCTGAGTATATGAATAACTCTTATGCGATATGTTTCTCATAATTGTTTCGGCTAGCTTTTTATATGAAACAATCATTTTTAATGGATTCATTTCTCGTGGTGATTGAATGATTTATACTACCACTTGCTATTATAAATTATTTTAGATTGCATAAGTAAAATGTTACTCCCGGGATATTTTAGAGTTAGTTGTTTTGTTTCATTAGAATAGATTGTATATGATAGTTAAAGGATATATTAGATTTATAACAAACATTCACCCCATAAAACCCCAAAAAATAAAAACATCAACCCATTAGTACACACATCATAAATAGATTGGGAAACTAGTCCCATCATCCCCAGTCGGAGCCACTATTCCAAACGGGAAAGGAGCTACTTTAAGGTCCAGACTGGGTGGTTATCCCCCTTGTTGTAGGCCCAATTTTTCGAGCCTTCAACATATTTGGCACTAGAAGGAGGGCCTGACTGTGAATGGCAAGTAAATATACATCTTCACACCATTCTAAGAGTAAAACTACTTTACCAAGACCTTCATGTTCTCGTTCCCATTCCAAATCTTCCATCATTGAACCAAAAGTTGAAGAGAAAAATATAGAGCACATTACTGAAATACCAAGCAAGCTAGATCATTCTTCTTCAGACCCTCTTGAGTTACAAACTTTAAGTCATAAGTTATAGGGAATTTCTTTATCTCAAGAAGAATATGAGTTTTCCCAAGGTAGTGTCACTTCTCATTTGACCCCTACTCACCGACTGACTAGGGAACAAAGTGAAAAATTAGGAATCCCACTAGTTGAGTTTCCTTTACCAAGTCGTAAGAAAGCTAGAAAAACACCAATAGAATCTCAGAGTGAGATTCTATCAACATCTTCGTACACCATCCCATCCATATCATCACAAGTTCATTCATCCATCCCTCAACTCCAGATCGCGGTTCACACAAGTACAGGAGCAATATCCTCCTCTACCCAACCACCTTCAACTACTGCAACTCCTCCTCCTACTCATACTCCAAAAATGGCAGAAAATCGACCACCAAGGCTATGGGCTAATCCAGGAGCTGTGAACATGCCTACACCCTTATTGCAGTTACCAACTCATCCTAATAAATGGCTCCCCAAGTTCAATCCTGACTATGGCCTAACAGCCGAAGAGCACATAAATAATTTCATGTTGTCCATAATTTTAAATGGAGTAACGAAAGAGGACACAGTTGTATGATTATTCCCTTATACATTAAAAGGACCAACAGGGTCATGGTATTTTTCATTGCCATTGCACTCCATTAATAACTCGGATACATTTCAAGATTAGTTTTTAACAAAATTTGGAGATGACTGATCTACAACAACTTTAATCAATGACCTCTCCAATTTGAAAGCCAAACCAAGCGAACCAATTAAGGGTTTCAATTCTCGATTCAATAAATTATTAAACAAAATAGCAGCAGCGTCGAAGCCTAGTAATGAAGTCCAAAATGAATGGTATATTTCCGCTTTTCCTTCAAATTCAACCATCTTTGTAGATAGAGCTACCAAGCCAACGTTCGCTGAAAACATGAAAGAGGCGATAGCTGTAGAGAAACGTATCCTAGCCGTAGAATAGAAAAACATTGTAGATGAAAGAAAGTCTAAAAAAGTGTCATTTAGAGATGACCCTAAGAAAAAACAATCAAAAGACCCATTCGACCTGGAAGGGTTACAGAAAGTCTTGAAAACCATGTTTGACGAAATGGTAGATATAAGGAAACAAGTAGTAGAAACCTCTTCCAAGAAACCTTATAAACCCTTTAAGAGAAACCCTTCAATTAATTCAAAACCTCTGAATGCTATAACAAACATAGAATCAGAAGGGGAAGAGGAAGAAGTTTGAAATGAGGAATAGATTGACAATGATGAAGTTGTAGAACTACAAGGAATGTGGGACTTCATTATTCCAGATCAAGAAGATCAAGATGCATTACCAATTACTACCAGAATTAGAAATCAACTTGATCCTCCACAATCCAGTGCTAAGCAGGAAAACCAAAGCCCAACTCCTAAGGATAAAATCACAGGTAACATGTCCTCACCAAAGTCTACTCAGACAAACCCAGTCCAATCCGATTCAACAACTCCATCTAAAACACTTATCATCTCTGATGGAATGGAGTATAAGATCGTTGAAGACATGAAGAAGACTAGGGCTAATATTACTTTTCATGAGCTCATCAAATTAAAGCATCAACAGAAATTTCTCTTGAAATATTTGAATGCAGTACCAATTACGCCTCTACCTACCACTGTAATTTCACAAGCTACTCATGAAATGGGAATACCTCTGATTAGTATGTCAAATAAAGTCAATCCAAATGGCATTTCTTTGATTGGAGGAAGGTCGAAATCCTATGCCCCACTATTTCTTCTTACCTTTGAAGTTTTCAATAAAAAATTGCATAACTGTCTGGTAGATTCTAGTGCTTCATCTAATATTTTTCCTAAGACAGTTTGTGCAAAGTTAAATGTCCAACCTCAAAAATCTGCAGTGCACATAGTGCGGCTGGATCGATCTCAAGTCATGGTTATCAGTGAACTTAATCAAGTGACCATAAGGCTTTCATCAAATCCAAAGGTGTGTCAAGTTAATTATATACTTGTTGTAAACATTCCTGAATTTTATGGACTCATCCTTACCAGGGATTGGTCAAGGAAGCTTCATGGTTACTTTGTGACTGACTGGTCTCATATGTGTCTCCCTTACAATGGTAAGCCAAATCAGATAAAGGTTGAGCAAGAAAGACACCAAAAGTATATAGTAATGGAGTTAGAAGTGGAAAATGAACCTATATCGTACAATGACAATATAATTGGAAATTATTTTGTTGATTCATTCTTAGGGAGTTTCAATGCTCATACTTCACCTTGTTTAGAAAATTATGTTTTATCTCAGATAGAAAATTTCTCTCAAATAGATACTTCTAGATGCATTAATTTAAAGATAGACCCGTACATAAAACTTTGTTTTAGAAATTATTTTTTGATGGTTCTAAGTCTAATAATGGAGCAGGAATAGGTTGTAAATTAGTCAGCCCAAAAGGAGAGAAAACCATGCTAACATGTAGACTCGAGTTGGATTGCACAAAAAATACTGCTGAATATGAAGCATTAGTTCAAGGGTTATACAAGGCAATCGGACATGATATCAAATATCTGCAAGTCTTTGGAGATTCTAAGATTGCTATTAAGTAGGTAAGAAATACTATACATTATCTATCATGATACCTGAAGAATTATCAATCATTAGTACAAGACCTGACTTCACACTTTATAGCATTGAGAATATCATCTATTCCGAGAATCCAAAATGCTAGTGCTGATCTCCTTGCTAATGTGGCTTCCAAGCTCATTCCATTAGAGGACTATAGTCCAGATAGATTCTCGATTAAATTAATCCTTAGACCCTCCATTCCTGATAATGTTACCAACTAGAGAGTTTTCAATGATGACCCTGATATTATAAGTTTTCTGACTTCAGAAGGCTCTTACAATAATCAGATAATTGATGAATACCAACATGACAAGTAGTTGGAACAAGGAAGGAACAATAACACTATACTTAAATCTATAGTCAAGTTGGAGGACCTAGATGACTTAAATGACAGGTTCAAAAGGTCCACCAATTCAAAACTTCAGAGTTCAACATTGAGATATGAATTAGTGAATCTGGAGACTGACATAAAACCATAGAACATCAACCTAGGTCTTGGTCGAAGACCTGAGGAAAAGGCTGCTTTCACTCGACTGTTAAAATAATACAAAAATGTCTTTGCCTAGAATTACAATGATCTCAACACTTACGACACTTCGATTATACAACATACAATTCCAATGATCGCTGATGAAAAGCCAGTCCAGCAGAAATTGAGGAAAATCCATCCTAATTTGGAAAACCAAATTAAGTATGAGTTGAACAAATTACTGAAAGCCAAGATTATTTTTCCTGTTAGGCATTCCAAATGGGTTTTCAACTTGGTACGAGTCATGAAGAAAAATGGAGATATCCGGATTTGTATTGACTTTCGAAACCTCAATAAAGCTTGCCAAAAGGATAATTTTCCACTAGCCCCAATGGAACAGATACTACAATCGGTTGCAAGGTTTGAATTGATGCCCTTTTTAGATGGCTTCTCGAGGTATAAAAAAATCTTAGTCCACCCAGATGATCAATTGAAGACCACATTTAGAACAAAATGGGGCACTTATGCACATCGAAAGATGTCGTTTGGGCTGATTAATCCCGGTGCCACGTTTCAAAGGGCCATGGACATTACATTTAAAGGATTAGTGCATAAGTCAGTGGTGATTCACTTAGATGGCATAACAGTGTATTCTAAAAAATGCAGTAATCACCTCAAAGACCTAAAACAGATCTTCCAATGATGTCAAAAATATGGGATCTCACTTAATCCAAAAAAGACGTTTTTTGCATTAAGTGAAGGGAAGTTTCTCAAATTTATAGTGTCTAAAGCTGGGATCCATATCGATACAGACAAAATTAAGGAAATTTCTAAGATATCCCTACCACATAACAAAAAAGTGATGCAGTCTTTCCTTGCTCAGATTAATTTTGTTAAAAGATTTGTTCCCAACTTTTCAAGAATTGTATCACCTCTCCAATCCATGATAAAGAAAAACTCTCTTTTCAAATGGGGTCATGTAGAACATGAAGCATTTGGTTTGATAAAACAAGCGATTATAAATGCCCCATCTTTAGCGACTCCAAAGTTTTCCAATCCTTTCACTTTGTACACATTTTCCTCTAAGAAACCATATGTTGCAATACTCACACAGGCCACCAAGATAAAGTTGAAGCCCCAATTGCCTTCTTCAGTTTGAACTTGCAAGGAGCTAAATTAAATTACTTCGACATTGATAAATAGGCTTATGATGTGTTCAAAGCAATTAAACACTTTAGACCCTTCCTTCCCAAGACTCATACGAAAATAATAGTACCATTTCCAGTGGTAAGAAATCTTTTGGTACAAAAAAGATGTAGACAAAAAAGGGGCAAATTGGGTCATAGCCCTGCAAGAATATGACGCTGAAATGAAACTAGAAAATATTGTAAAAGGTCAAGGTTTTTGCAGGATGTTGGCTGGAGCATCACACATATCAGAAACACAGTCTCCAGACAGTGAAGTACAAATGCATGAGGTAAGCCTAAACGACACTGAATCAAGATATGCAGATATCATATTTTACTTAAAGAATGGATATCCTCCTTCATATTTGAATCAAACAAAGAAAATAGCCCTGAGGCTAAAGGCTAAACAATATCAAATTGTAAATGATATACTCTTTAGGATGAATTATGATTTTATTCTCCTTAGAGGCCTTGAGAAATCTGAAGCTGAAAACATATTGCAAGAATGTTAGGCCCCTATACTACTAGTGTCACCCCTTATTGTTATTAGTACAAACCACTTATTATATTGATGTACCCATGTAGTGCCCATATTGTTACTATTGTGCCCCATAGAAGCCCACTATTAATATTATTGGCCCTTACATTATTATTGTTATGTCGGCTCTGGTTATGTTATGACCCCTTAGACTCCTATATATAGAAAGGAGGTCTTTTCATTTGTATCATGGAAGAATTGTTCATTTATGTAATGTAAAGGAGGTTGCCCCCTCGAAGAGGCTGAATTCTAAGGTGTGGATCTCTCTTTTCTATCTTTTTGTGAGCTGGTTTCATAACAAAGAACTTCATCGAAGATTAACGGGAGGACATTATGCAGGTGATGTGACAGCACACAAAATGTTGTGCGCAGGTTACTATTGGCAAACTTTATTTAAGGACCCACATAACTATGTAAGAAGATGTCAAGTTTGTCAAACTATTGCCGGAAGACAGAGGAAACCATCGTTGCCATTACAATCGGTGAACATCGATCAACCATTTGAACAATGGGGATTAGATATAATAGGTGAGATCATTCCTCACTCTTCTAAACAACATAAATACATCCTTACTGCTACCGATTACTTTACTAAATGGGTAGAAGCAGTCCCACTCAAGTCAGCCAATTCTAAGAGTATCGTCGAATTCATAGATCAATTCATAATTACCAGGTTTAGCTTACCTTCTACTTTAATGTTCGATAACGCTTCATATTTCTTAGGTCATGCTATGACTGAATTTGCGCTCAAAAGAGGTTTTAAGCTTAAGTATTCTGCCAATTATTCTCTGCAAGGAAATGGGTTGGCTGAATCAACAAACAAAAACCTTATTAGAATCATTAAATGGACTATTGATCAAAATCATAGAAATTTGCATAAGTATTTAATGTACGCTCTTTGGGTAGATCGAATAACTCGGAAAACTTCTATTGGCACTTCTCCTTTTAATTTAGTTTATGGGAAAGAAGTGGTCCTCCCAACCAATCTAGCTATTCCTTCTTTAGCCTTAGTTCAATTCATTGAAGAAAATCCTTCCTCATCCTTGCAATTAAGACAATTCTAGATCCTTAAGCTTGAAGAGGAACAAGAAAAGGCCAGAATTACCCATGCACATCATTAACAGTTAGTAAAACCTTCTTTTGATTCAAACTTGGTATCTAGAAAAGATTTTCAGCTTGGAGACTTAGTATTGAAATCGGATAAAACCCATGAAGAGAAAGGAAAGCATATTAAATTCCAAGGGATGTGGCTTGGACCATTCCAGATTGTTGAAATTTTAGGTCCATCAAATTTCATGCTACAAGATTTAGTAGGGAAAAGAGAGTCTTTACATGTTAATGGACAGATCCCTAAAAAATATTTCCCATAGAAGATGATCTCTTATATTTTTTGTAAATTATTGTTTTTAGTTTAGTTTTCTTTTTTATAATAAAACAGGTTGAAAATGTTTACTTTTTGGTTTCCACTAAAAGAATAGTGTCTCTTGTCAATTTTGTTTTCCACTTGTATAAGTGGAAGCTGTTAGGAAAATTAATCTTTATTTTTGAAACATAGGGCCAAGTGCTATTATTCTGAAAAAAAATTACTTGTTCTTTTTTTTCAACTATACAAGTTTTGGTTGAAATCAAACCTTAGGAAGAAATTTTCCTCATATCAATTATAAAAGGTATCAATAACCAGACAAATATTCTCTACAGAAAAGCTATTTTTAAAATCTACATTTGTCGTCCAGAAGAATTCTTAAGGAACCAATGACTTCCTCCCCACTTTAGGAAATTGTGAGATTCAAAGAGTAATCCAACTATGCACTTTAAACTTAAAGAATAAGAGTTCTCATCAAGATCCGACTTATCATGATCATAAAGATATAACCAACTCACATTGCCAAACTGCATACCAAAACATGGTAATGACTAGAGATTGTTTCAATCAAAAGACAAGGGGTCTCATCACGAGCTAGCTTGTTCAATTAAGTTATAAATCAAGTGAATGGCACTGCCAATTTTTGCCACCAAACCAAGAGATTGTTCTTTAAGAATTAAAAGAGAAATAAGAAAAGAAAAAGCAATAAGTGTATATGAGGATTTATTTTTGAAAATTGCATACTTCTTAAGTAGGATACTGGATCATTGCTAGGTAACAGGTAAACCTATCGAGGCTATGGACGCTTGCTGGCAGTAGAGGCTCTACCTATGACAAATGAGTATACCTAAATTGATCTAAGGAGATATCTTTGTTTTTATCTTTACAAACCAAGTAATGACTGAGGTGAGTACAATGACTACCTCTGGGGAGAAGATAATCAGAATAAGGATAGTTGGAACAAGATGTTGTTATTAACAAATAGCATTGTTTACCTTATATTTCTACAACAAAGTTTCATTTTCAAAAGCATTTATATTTTAGAAGTTTTAGAAAATTCAAAAAACATCAGAGATAACTGGTTCTTTCAAGTGAATCGCCAATTATTGTGACCATCAACAAACCCCCTTTTTATTAGCGTTAGCAATAACATTAATAAATGGGGTCCCTTCCAAAAAATCAAATCTTAGCATTTAATGTTGCCTTTTGTTTTTAGAATAAAACAAGATATCAAAATAGGACTTGCTAAGACATGTAAATTTACCTTTTTATACTCCAAGCACATGAAACATCACAAACTATGAGTTACCTTATAAAAAGTGCTATATGACCATAACACCTAATAAAAGCTTTATAAGCAGAAAGTCTCGAATATTAAGAAAAGCCTTAAAAAACCCTCTTTTAAATGATATTATCACATCGCAAAAGATCACAACAGGCATCTCTTATAAAAGTAACTCCTTGAAAATGTGATCTGTGAGAATGCAAGATCACAAAGTCTTACAACCTCATCGCATCACAAATTCCAAAATCCACGATGCTACTTTATGTAAAATGTCTAAATATTGTGAAATGAGATAAGCCTCTCGCAAATTGCATATCGCAACCACCCGACGAAACGATGATTTCTAATGTTAGCAGGTTTTGCGATATTATAATCTGCGATATTGCGAAGCAAATCGCAAAACTACTTTTATCGCAGATCTAAGGGCTTAGAGTTCTATAACAGTATTCTCTGTCATTCGATGCAAAGTTATGAACATTAAATTTTAACCTAACGGTCTGCTAGTGGTCATTTATTAAAAAACGATTCAGATCAGGGTAAAGGACCATTTGACGCAAGGTGATATCTTTGATATGATTGAAGAATTAAAGCTTTTCCGTCACCTTATTTTTGTATTCCTATTGATATTTCTTGTATTCATTATCATCCTTATCATATCTTTTCTCTCTGCTTGCAAATTTTCAGGAAGAGTACACAGAGCGTAATACACGACGATATGGGAAATAAAGGCAAAGCACCTACATCTGAGAAAAGAGAAATGACTCCATTATTCATATGCACCACTTGTACTAGGGATGCAGGGATATCTACCTGGGAAGCCATGTATAGATTGTTAGAGGAGGACAAATCGAGAATTATGAAGGTTATAGTTACAGTAGATGGACGCGGCTCTTCTAAAGCATCCCTGACAGAGCTTGCATGCTTGTTCCTACATCATATTGCTGCGAGGCCGAAGATACTCCCCTACATGGATATGGTGAAATGGATTATAGATCACGCGGATATATCTGATAGAGAGTTCAAGATGGCCAATCAGCAAGTCATGGGGTCATTTCCCCCGCATAATCTGAGATGCATGTATCATTTGCCAGAACCCTAGGCTAGCTAGAACAAATAGTTTGTAGAGAAGTTTGCCTAGTAGAATGAAGACTTGGCAGAATGTACAAAGCACTAGTCAAACAATGAGGAAAGATTAAATAAGGATAAAAATGGTATGTACGCCATTGGCTCTCTTTCTTCTCCTTACTGTTTTATCGCTGCAATGTTGCGTAGACTATTTGGGAGATCAGACATCAATAAGTTTTCATCAAAGTGGTTTCCTCTATTGGATGCGGCTATCAATGCCACCATAATGGATTGGGCCCAAATTTTATCAGATAATTTAACTTCTTCTATTTTAGGATATCGAGCTAAAATAAGTTTTACTTCAAGGGTTTGTCCTCCATTCTTTTTTAGTGCCTATGTCATGAACGCCGTTTGTTTTGTCTCCGATTTTCCTATTATGGGATGGAAGTGGATGGTACAAAATCCTCTTCCCATTTAGGTTTATGACAAAGTATTGTGGGAATCTAATTTCATCCCACATTTCTACAAAATTTGTCATGGATTTATGCTCCCTATTTATAAAATGCTCTACAATAAAGATGCCCCAAGATTTTCCCCAGAAGTTGAAGTTGACATTCTCTATGTGGGAAGGTGGTTTGGAGAGGAGTTGTTCACATACATAAAGGTGTTTGGAAACATTGCTTCACCCCATGTGCTTCCTTTTTACGTCCCTGATAAACTAATTGCTAGGAAAATAGCCTACTAGACCTGTGGTGTTGGGGGAATGAGAAAAGTACTGAAAGATTCTAAGAAGGCCATTTGGCCTCAGTTTCCTGTAATATGAAGAGCTTTTGCATCATTTGAATTAGGTCATGCTTTTAAATAGGTTGATAGTATGCCATGTTTACAGCTACTAAAGTTCCCGGAGAAGCAGTATGATCCCTTTGGTGTTGTAGGTAATTATACTACAACTGTTAAAACAAAAGTGTTTACTAATGAAGAAGATCCCTTTAACAATGTCTTTCTATAGAAGAACACTTTTAGAGAGGTTCTACATATGGCACAAATTCAGTTTAACCAAGAAGAACTTCAAAATTTTGATAATTATAGAAAACAAAGGTTAACAAAGGTCCCTTTGGACCACTTGCTCGCTGAACCAATAAGGGAGCCTACTCCCAGTGTTAGCATAAGTGGTAGTTCAAAAGAAGAGAAGTCTAAATCAAATTCCAAAAGAGAATCAACTAAAAGTTCCGATGCTCAGTCCAATATTGAACAAAATAGAAGTGAAGGGTCAATTAAAGGCACAACTCAATCTACTAAAAAGCCTGACCATCAGGTTTTGTCCTCGAAACAAGCTGAAGTTCCCACTCCCCTTACAAAGCCAACAAAGCAACTTATAGTGGATCTAAAAGGGGAATGGGAGAATTTTAATAAGTTAATCAAAACTGAGGAACAGAGCACAAAGCCACTAACAAACCTAAGAGAGACAGCCACAAAAATGGTGGTAGAAGGGGCTACAAATACTCAGGAATTGGAGGATACTCCTGTTGCTCGATCGTCTGAAATTGTACTAAAGATAGAGGAGATTCCTCCTCTAGATGTATTTTATAGCCTGCAATAGTAGGCTATTGTCAGGAGGCAAAGAAAGAAAAGGAAAATAGATGCCATGCTCACTCCAGAGGATGAACCTCTAGATGTTCTGTGGAAGGACCCAACTACAGACCCATCGGAAAATCTAACTAGGCTCTCTTAGATTGCAGGGACATATGCTTCGGCAATAATTGATAAAGCAACAAAAGTTCAAGTGGTACTAAAAGATAAGGACAATAGGATTTTGTTTTTGGAGTAGTAGCTACATAAAGTTAGCATCTGTTAAGAAGCGGAAACACAGCTAATAAAACTCCAGCAAGACTTCCAGCAGATGCAATTGAATCATCAAAGCAATTTGGCTAATAAAGAAAAAAAATTAGAAGCTATGATAGAACTGCATAAGGAGGATCCAAAAATTGGGGAATTTATCACAGAAGCACTCACTCTTAATGCCTAACTCTTGCAACATGAAGAAATACTCTTCCAAAAGATCTCACAATGGAATTCCCATTGTGAAACGAGCGATAATATTACAAATCAAATTGTAGATTTATGACTTGATTATGATTCAATTTATAAGAAGTTTTTAGACTTCTTGAACTAGAAAAGATCAAAAGAAGGGAAAAGAGCTAAATTTCCCAGAATTGATGAATCACACAAAGAAATTTTAGTTGCGAAATGGGATTCCCAGCTTAAAGAAGCAAACAGGCAATGGAAGAGGTAGCAACAACATCAAATAGTGTCATTGAGTGCATAAATGAAAATATTCACAAGGCCATTTTGATATCAGAGACTACTCCGGGCTTCCTCCTAAAGGCACAACAGCTTCAAACAAAGTGGAAATAAATAGTAGAGGAAAAGGCAGAGGCAGTTAAAAATCTAAATAAGTTAAACTAGGACACATACTGGCAGTACTTGGTAAAACCACATAGCCAACGGATGACCCTGAAATGCCTCATAACCTCTACCGAGAAGATAGTTCCAATGCTAGCTAATGTCGTATTCGCAAGACAGTTAAGAGCTGGTGTCGGCCAACCGATGCTCTTGAAACCGATGCTAGACATTTGCAATTTGAAGGATCAGATACAAGATTTATCATAGATACAATTTAGTTTTGTTTTAGTTCATTTTTATTTAAATGAGGTAGGTGGTTTAAGCCTCCTCATCTATTTTTGTGATATTTATATTTATATTTCATTAGAGTATTATTTAAACCCCTCTCATTCATTTAGAGAGGGGTCCATAGTTTTATCAAAAACAATTCTTTAGAATGTGCATTTTTCCCCCCACTGAGGAGGTTTTGATAAAATGAATGGAACAAGATTTATTTTTATATGAGTTTGATGTCTGCTACTGAAATGCACTTTTGTAATCTTAGTGGATGTTGAGTGATTTGAAGATAATTCTATATTGTTTCAACTTATGAGTAGAACTTATTACAAATGGTATTTTTATCTCTTGATACTTTTTACTTATGTGCCCAATGATAAAAGAAATGTGCAGTTACTGATATATGAAATTCTGAATATTTAGTTGTCATTATTACACTTCTGTATGGTGTTAACTTATTTTTTATGCTGAGTATATCAATAACTCTTATGCGATATGTTTCTCATAATTGTTTCGACTAACTTTTTATACGAAACAATCATTTTTAATGAATTCTTTTCTCATGGTGATTGAATGATTTATATTACCAATTGTTGTTAGAAGTTTTTTTAGATCGCATAAGTGAAACATTACTCCCCAGATAGTTTAAAGTTAGGTGTTTTCTTTCATTAGAATAGATTGCATATGATAGTTAAAGGATAGACTAGATTTAGAACAAACATTCACCGCAAAAAAGAAAAAATGCATCACATTAGTACACACATCATAAACATAATGGGAAACTAGTCCCATCATCCCTAGTCGGAGCCACTATTCCAAACAGAAAAGGAGCTGCTTTAAGGTCTAGACTAGCTGGTTATCCCTATTGTTGTAGGCCCGATTTTATGAGCCTTCAACAGAACCCTACCACTGATTTTTACCAAATCATTGGGTTTTCCTCATCCTATCACAAGACCCAATAATCTCCTACACTCAGCTCGTGTAGTTTGTCTGCCCTAGCATAGACCTAGTCGAAACTCTCTTGGATCCTTTAATTATTCCTTTTCCCTGACTTCTTCATGCACCAATGTTGTTCATCATTTCAAATTTCCTATTGCATTATATCTTTTTTTTATGTTCATTGTGTGTTTTTTCTCCTAACATATGCACCTTTGACATATTCATATGTCTCCTCCTCATGTAGTTATTCTATATGGTTGTGACACTTCGCATTCAGTTGGGTCAACTGAAAGCACGTTAGGATCACCTCATTTGTCGACTCACCTGTGCATTGTCGTACCTTGATTTTGGCCAACTCATCCCTTGTCTCATCTCAGTATTATGATTTCTTCTCTCCAGCTTGTTGAAGAATTCCATGCTTCATTTGGGGGCATGTTTCCTAATTATGTCACGTCCTTGTGGCATCATACGACATTGATGATGTTCTCTATCAAACCTCAACTATGGTTCTCCATCACTTGGGTGGGTTATGTGCTCAATTGGGGCACTTGGTAATTTTGTTCCCCTCTGGTAATGGTGCCACCAAGTTTTTCTCCTGCGATTCCATCTACAACCAAGTGGGAACCCCAAATCTATTTTGTACCACGTAGTTGGGTGCTCTTTCCCATGACTCTAAGTTTTATGCTACCATATCAATTTTTTTGAGGCCTTAGCTCAATTCTCAAACCACGATCGAATCCTAAACACACCACATTATTTGCAATATAAACACCACAACTAGTGTGATGGTAATGTCACCCTTCGCATGCAACCGGTAAAATGTATAAGAAAATATATATCTTGAATCCTCCACAACTGAAATTTATTGTTTTCCCTACAATAGTCAAGCCATAACCCCTCAATCATCTCTTTCTAGATATTTCCATCACGATATATATCTCCTCTTCATGTTTTCTCTAACAATATCTTTAGAAATCACTCATACATCCTATCATGTGCACACTTTACACATGTCACTCAGCTAATTAGGTAGTTAATTTGATCATCCCACCAATTTCCATAGGAACTCATGTCTCACACAATTCAATTTCCTTGACCTCAAGTTATCTAATATCTCACATCTATCTCCCTATTGTTGAGGCACCACCATAAACATACCCATGATTTTGAATAACCATCGAACTACAATAGTGTTTCGTATACTCATGTATTAATGTGATGTAAAGGTGTGGCCATTATGGTGCCCACCACTCACTTCTCTCATATGCTCTCTTGGAAGCACTCCGCCATAATTCCTCATCACATAGGATAAAAATGGTGGATATCAATCGATCCTACCCTCTGTTTTCTCAAATAGTCTTTCTAATTCAAAATTTTGTAGCGCACCTCCTTCACTCAGTGTCAATGTACAAGGTCCATCCTTGTTCTCATGATACCAAGTGACACTCTCCTAGTCACATATTTGAACCAATAATGCCATCACAATCTCCTTCTTGTATGCCTCACCTTTTGGTATCTTCTCTAACCAATTCATGCCCCTCTCTAAATCCTTTACGCTATTTATCATAGTGATCATGATCTTCACATGTTGTGATTCAAAATACTCAATTTCTATGAAACTCATATCTCAACATGAAAATCTACAAAACTACTACTCATCCTTGAAAATGGAAACCATCTTCACTATTGAACTCAAGTCTCCTCTCTAAGTCTATGAGGTACCCAGTACCATCATCATCCTAACCTTTATATGATCTTGTTACTCCAAGGTAGACAGTTATGTGTTATAGGAAATTCCTTGCCAAATTATCTTCTCCATAAATCCAACATGAAGTGGGATTCTTCTCCTTAGCTGCACCTATTGGTATTTACTCCTTGGACGACATACCCTTCTCTAGGTCCTTCATTATTTTTTGTTTATCACTACAGAGTTCTTATTTTTTGTTCCCATCTATTTGGTAGTAAAAAATCATGTCTGTTATCATGATAGTGTTTATAAGAGTATCTAAACCTTTCTCCATGAACTCCTTATCCCATGGTTATAGATTGCTAAAAACATTATACCTCCTATTCCTATCATGCATTTCTCTGATATCCAACATACTTCTCAAAAAGTCTTTGATGTAGGTTCATATCTTTCTGGCATAGTTTAGAACCTTGAGATGATCTCTTTTCATCCACTCCTAATTTCTATAGCATATACCATCGTTTCCAAGATTCTCTCAACATCTTGGAATCTATCTATCAATGCAACCTCTTCATGGTCCACTTCGTTCGCCCTTATGTTCACCATAGTCACCTTCTTTTTGTAGACTTCAGATGTGACCTTGCTAAGGATCACTCAAATTCTTATCAATCTGACCTATACCAGAAACCAATATCAAAATTGCCATTCTTTCCCTCAATGTGTTTGATTATACAAGCCCCTTTCCCCAAAATGATCTGAAAGACATAAAGGCAACCAAACCTACAATTTTTTATTGAATTTTGATTCCTCTGTGTGGTAATTTCAAAATAGTTTCACACCTTCTTAGATCTATACATGGACCACTGGCTATGCTCTTGAATTCCACCTATGTATGGTGTGAGTATCATATCTAATTCCACCTATCACAATCCCATGGGCTTCACATGATTACAAGGTGCTTTGTTGCATAGACCATGACCTTTTGAGCATGTAGCATCAACATGTTTTGCAACTGCCTAGTGTACTATAGTGTTACTTCACACAAAATATTCCTCCCAAGAAGCTTACTTATATAAGCTCTATATTATTAGTTATTAGTGAAATCTCATAAGCCTTTAATATAGCATACGTATAACTTATTGTCATAGTACTTCAACTAAAAATTCATAAGAAACATGAATAAAAATACCATCATAAGTGCACACATTTATGGAACAATGTTCCAACCCTCTAGCCTTCTTCTATATTACCCTATGTAAAAAAATTTACATAAGGGTCTTGACATAAAGGCTTGGAATTGTCTATAACAAAAAAGCCAAAAACTAATTTACTTACCAAAGAAACATTACCACTCGATTGGAACAATGATCCGGATTTAAACAGGAACACCATAAACTACAGAGATAACCATATACACAAAGATGTAGCGAAATAATGCTTCATTTCATTAATGGAAAATACCGAAATATGCTTACAACTAGAAATGGAAATAAACCAGCTAGGGCGATGGTAGCTTATCTTTGAGAAGAGATGTGGCGGCTACATGCCTCTCACCTGTTCCAAACTATGTTACAATGAGGCTCGAAGGCCCATTTATTGTTGAGAAACAATGGAAAACCCTTCACATTCCAAAACCTACCCTTAGAAGATGAAACGCCAAATTGTGGGCCCTGTTTGGGGGTAAGTTGGTACATCAACTTCCCGGGGTCGTAACTTTAGCATATGATCTCCGTTTGACGCGTACAATAGCTTATTAGAAAGATCTATTCGAGCACTATCATTGTTGGAACAAGCAACATGGGTCCATTCTATGGACCCATGTTGCCCCCGGATTCCCCAAAAAACGTCGTTTAGGGCCTCAAAACGGCTCCGGAAGATCAGGACCCGAAAAACTGCTAAAAATAGTAAGTTGTGCTACAA
>APFE030263374.1:250453-275427 GCA_000404065.3 Pinus taeda | reverse complement strand
AAAATAAACTAAAAATAATCTTATAATATTTGAAAACAAAAACAATTCTAATCTTTATTCGCACTAGAATAACCTAACCACCCAACCCTTTTTGCATTAGAGAGAGAAACTTTGTGATATATGTGCAAGATCCCTAAAACCTTTATATGGTAAAAATAATACTTTTTGAGCTCGACAAATAGTTATATCCAAAAAAAAATTATTGAAATAATCTATTCGTTGGAACTTGCATTAAAAGATTAAATTCAAAAAGTGAATGCATTTTCAGAACTAAGAAAAAACATATTTGATTAACTCCTCTTAAAATCATTTACTTGTTTGAAATACTAATACCACGCTAAGCACAAAATCTAATGTTATGAAGCCACACAAAATGAGAAATGTAGATAAAGACAGTGGATGCTTCCATAGAAAAAAGTGTTCCTCGTAGAAAAACAGGTGTTGCACGCCAAATAAATTATTAGAAAAGGTCAAGTTTGTAAGTGTTCCCAGCAATTTAGTATTATAGTGAAATGTTCAATAATTTTGTTAAACGTGAATTTTCCTTATGGATTTTGACAATGAATGTATTCTAGTTAAGATTAAAAATGATTTTAATTTGAATTGATACAATTCATATATATAAAGAATGTTTCCTACAGTAAAATGAATATTATAATTTTTAGAACATAAATATATATATTTAAATTAGTTATTTTTGGTACATGGTCCTATAGGTCAAAGAATTTTTAAAATTAAAATTTCAAAGAGAATAGAACAAATAAGAAAACATTCAAAAATAGATATTAGCATGAGCCTTCAAAAAAGTGTCCATTGCAAATACATATGAAATGTAGTTTCAATTTACTTTACACTAACCATGAGACCTCTTCCAAGGCCATGTTATTCACTATCAAATATCTACATAATTTTCCTAGAGATTAAGATTATTATTTTAGAATATTATAAACAAAATATTTCATCTTTAATGTGTATGGCTATTAAATGAAATATTGCATGTTGTCATGGATGGAAGAAAATCACAATAAACAAAATATATAATAATAAACTTATTGGAATGACTACACTTTAATGAAATTCACTAGATGAGTAAGTAAAGCATTTCTTGTATTTTAATTAGATGTTTCATTTTAAATATTGAAATATTTTTTATTTTATTTTTTATCTCAAACGAAATTCATATAAAAATTATAGCGAATTAATGTAATAATATAAAGTTGAACTTTGCAAGCCCCATGGGTTAGCTCAATTGGTTAAGTCCTCATTGTTAAGTATCTCGTCGATTGGGAGGTCACAGGGTCAATTCTCCTCGATGTCTTTGGGGTTAGGCCCTATTAGTGTGGCCAAGGCACTTTAAAAGATTCCCTTTGGGGTTGATCTTCTCAAATTTTCCTATGGAAAAAAGAAAAAGAAGAAAAGATTGAACTTTGCAAAATGTAAATGAAACACTTTGTTTGGAGAACTTTACTTCAAAGAAAATAAAGGAGACATTAAAGTGAAAGCTATTACTTAATATCTAATATATTATGGTGTAATATTATGAAATGCTTTTCCTCTAACTATGATACGCTTAAAGGATTATTGATCTTTATCTTAACCATATCTGCGTAAATGCTTTTCCCTTGACTATGATACACTTAAAGGATAATTGATCTTTATCTTAGCCACATCTGCATATCTAAATTAAAACTTCTACTCAAAAGTTCTTAATATTCTCCCATTTCTAGATTATTTCATTTATATTTTTAGTATTAGAAGAGTATAATAAATTTGACTTTGACTTGTATTTATTTATTGAAATTTACAAGATCGCATTATTTCATACTTTTACTAAGTGGTAAAACGTAAGTCGCCTACGAAGCTCTTCTCGAGCTATATTTCTCATCAATGAGAACATGATTTCACCTAAAAAATTCATATGAAAGATCATTTTAGTACATTGTTCATCGAAAATATTAAATTGATTCTCTATTAGTTATCCATGAACCATCCAACATGTTTCTCTTATATTCATGTAACATCTTAATTTTATTTCCCCACCTTCTGGGGTATCCTAGATATTTTTAAATTAGGTGCTTAAGGTAGCACACTTTATTATTAAAGTAGATTTATAGGGTTTCAGTTTGTGTCAGTTGTGTGTTATTCTTTGACATTTGAGATCTATCGATTCTGCTTCTTATGAAAATTTAGTGTTTTCGTTTTGGCAGTGAATTTTTAAAATAAATTTGTGTTTATGTTTTTGAAGACTATTTTTTCTAGTACACACTCCACCTATCATCAAAGAATCTGATGATACTTCCACCTATCATCGAAAATCTTGATAACGGGTGATCTTGTCTCTCTTAGTTACAGGAGTTAACAAATGTCTCTTCTTCTATGGTGTATTCAAAATTGCATGGAAAAGAGTATGAAAAACTGCATGTGCAAGATACTTAAATAAGAGGAAATATAATGGAGATCATAAGACAATGCACAAAATATAATTTGATAACAGATTTTCTCCAATATGGACTACATCTGCGAGCCCTAGGTGAAGAGTGGCAAGGTTACTTTATTAGTCTCTGCAAGAAGAAGATGAGTACATGAGAAAATCTTTGTTAATAGAAGGATGAAACTCTTATCTCGAGTGGCATGTCTCTCCAAAGAGATTTTCTCCTACAAATAACTATCACTCATAAGGTGTTCACCTTCAATATGACAACAGATTGATCTTTAACAAACATGGCATAAATAGCCCTCTCACCCAAGGTGGCATTAAAAAATGGACCTCTTACATATAGTGGCACAAAATGGTCCTCTTTAATACACTGAGTAGATTCAAAAACTCTTCATCATCATAAAAACAAAAAAAGTGGTCAAATAGATCGTTATACCTCCCAATCTGACAATGACCTGAAAATTGGCTATTCAAATGCCAAAAAGACTACGTCATCATGATCCTTATGAAAAATTGTGAAATTTGAGTATAAAGTTGTCCCCATGTTGAAACCGTCAAATTTGGGCCTCTAGGGAATCTAAAAGATTCCTTTTAGATTCTCGCATTAAGGTTACACTACTCAACATTCTACGTCTAAAAAATAAGCTACTCAAATTAGAAAAATGTCTACACCATCATATTCCTAGGGAAATTTCAGTTCAAATGAGTATAAATTAGGCATATTTTTTACTCTAGTGAAATTCGACCCCCAGAGAATCTAAAGATTCCTCAAATATTCCCTTGCATCATGGTTCCACTCTTGGAACTACATCATGGTTCTACATGCTGACCTCTCCCTTCATTCCCACCTGGTGTTGGGTTTTGCGCGTGCCCTTTGTAACCCCTAGTCGAATGGTAAAATCAAGTTTAAATAATTGACCATGGGCATGAATAACAAAGAACCACTTGTTGGATGACACGTAGGTTGGTGGTGTGGAGAGGGTTAGGTTCAAAACCTGACACTCCATTTTGGGCCTATGTTATGCTTTATTTGGAAGTGTGTTGAATTTGGAGCCACCCATTAAGTGGGATGGTCGATGGTTAGGTAGGTTCAAATCCCCTTTGGCCCCCATTTTCCAATGGTCGTTGGTGTGAGCGAGGTCTGTGGGCCCACCACCCCAAATATACATATATTTTTTTTATTATTTTTTAATAACAAATTTGAAACTGTCTGCGAGAATTTTAGGGGTCACTGACAAAATTAAAAATTCGACAATTTGGTCACTTTTTTCCACCTTGAAATCCTAATTTGTTGCTCAGTGAACTACCACCAAATTTAGTGGTTTCCACCAAATTGAGCAAGGTTGCCAGATTTAGCTATGCTCCAAATTTAGCTCGCAGAAAATTTTTTCCGCCTTTTGACTTGAAATTTGACCGCTAATAACTTGCACATATGAAGTTGAATTTGAGTGTCATCTACACAGTTGGAATCAAGATGTTGAGTTATTTGATCTGGTCTTCGTTTTGATGAAATCCAAAAAATTCTATTTTTGAGCCTCTCTAGAGCCACCTCAATTATTCCTGCCCACTGAGGAGCTTTTGGCATTCCAAAATCATAAACATCCCTACAGCTCGATCTGCATAACAATTTCCTTTGATAGGCCACCTCCCATTTTCCTTCACCTTTATACTTCAGAAGTCGGAATGATGACACTGACTCTTATATCATATGAAAATTTGTAACTGCTAATACATGTTCATTTATAAAACCAATCATGACCTAAGCAAACCCCCTATTTTCCCAGAGTTTATAACACGCTCATGATCAAGTTTACATCAAAAACCAATACCCATGTTATCTAATTACAAGGCCAAAATATCACCATGTTTCATTCATAAGTCATGGCAAACACTTCACCACTTTTACACACATTTTTCAACATGTGATTTACAAATGTGGCCATGCTCAACTACTACAAATTGTTTTGATGCCACCATTTGGGTCTTCTTCCTATAGTTGAATCTCTTGTTAACAACTTCATTGACTGGTTCCTTCTTTGCTGCTTTCACATGCTTCATGTCCTTATTTGGTCATAGCTCTAATTGTAGCCTCCAACATGTGGCTCTCTAATGTCCACCTTTGTTGCAATGATTGCAAAAAATGTCTTTCCTCCTAACTTTCCTGACATTCTTCCTATCTTGATGTGGAGAAGGGTCTTCATGTCTTGGCCTCTTACTATTTTCCATTCTAATTCAACACTTGTAAACAACATGGTTATTCAAGCCTAGGCAAGATCTGCAAACAGTGTCATATATATATAAATTTTGACAAGTTGGAAGGGGTGGTAGGGTCTTCCAATTTGTTGGCCGGCCACCCCAAATATATATATATAAAATTTGAAATTGTTCGCCAAATTTTTAATAGTCACCCGCAAAATCAAATATTCAAAAAATTGGTCACTTTGCAGAGCTAATTTGTTGCTCAATTAGCTGTCACCAATTTAGTGGGTTCTACTAGATTTTACCAAGCTATAAAATTCTGTTTTGCCCCAAATTTACTTGGCAACAAAAATCATGCTTCTTTTGACTCAAACTTTCACTCCTAATAATTTGCACATACAGATTTCAGTGTCTCAGTTAGAACTACCATGACGAACTCTTAGATATGGTCTTAGTTTGCATGAAATCCATAGACTTCAATTTTTGAACCTCTAAGCCCCCTAATCAATAGGTGAAGAGTACACCCTAAATTTTATACATCAAAATTATACACACTGTTTTATCCAAAATAAATAAATAAAAATCAAATCTAAACAAAATGCTGAATTGTGAAAACGAAAATCGTCATTGTGTAGGTTTTCAAAATGGTTTTCGGGATAGTGAAAACATGGTTTTCAGCATAGTTCGGAAGGCACCAATAATAGTTATTCTTAAATTAGGTGCTTAAGGTCACAGATTATTTTTAAAAAATGATTTATAGGGTTTCAATTTGTGTAGGTTGTGTGTTATTCTTTGACATCTGAGCTGTACTAATTCTTTCTTATGAAATAATAATTATGAAATTATTAGGTTATTATTTTATTAATTATAATTATAGTTATGCTTTTGAAACTGCTGACAATCATTACAAATCCAATCCAGACAGCTCGATCTCTCTTTTCATCAGCAGTGCAACGAGGAAATGACTATATGTGTAATCTTCATAAAAATATTTTAATGCAGACATCGTACTTGTCCACCTTTATCTGGGAATATCTTTTCAAAATCTCTCGCACTTCTGTCCACAATCTTATGATTGAGGGTGAACTGTTTTTTCGCTGTCTATCACTTGTCAAGAAAAGTTCTAGAAAGTGAGCTTGGATATTAAGAAATAATAGCCAGTTGCATTAACATTCTGATACCTATCATAGTTACCTTTATAAAGCTTTGTTTGAAAGTATATGTGTCTTAACTCCTGTAGTTGATATGCCATTCAAACGAGTATTGACACTTATATTATACTGTCCACCTACGTTTTCTTCCTATCCCACAATATATTTTTGCAGGGTATTAAAGTGAATATAAGCTCTGATTATACATAGGATTTAACATCGTAAACTCTGATTAACCTAGGATTTAACAATTAATTTAGAGTAAAATAGTTATGTTACGCCTTGTTTATTCATTCTCATTAATTGTGCTTACATCCCAGAATCTATGTATTCATTGTGTTTACTTCCCGGTATCTATTTATTCATTGTGATTGCTCTAATTTATATGTTGTCTACCCATCTCTCTACTCTGCAAAAATTCTTGGACGAGCTATCTTTATAACAAGCTTTTTGATTCACAAAATTTTTTATGACAGGCGTTATAAAAAGCTTTTTGTTTCACATAATTTTTATGACAAGCGTTCTGATAAGAAGCAGTAAGACGTTTGGCTTTCGATGGAATCTCTTTTGGACAGGGTTAAAGAGCTAGATAGAGTGGGTTAAGTTTTCAATTTAGGTTCAGCAATTATTTGGATGATAAAAAATAGTTGGAATTGGATCGAAATTTTAGTTAGAATTAGGTCAAAACAAATTCGATGATAAAAAATAGTTGGAATTGGATCGAAATTTTAGTTAGAATTAGGTCAAAACAAATTCAAAATAACATTGTTTGAATTCTATTTTTCTATAGTGAAAATAAATTCAGCGCACCCAAAATCCAAAACACCCAAAATATTAAAATTAGAACGCCCAAAATATTAAAATTAGATAACTATAATCTAAATTTACAAAAATCCTTCAAAATCTTACACTAATTAAACAAATTTGCAACCTAAAATTTGCAACCTGGTTAAACTACTGCGCGAGGTAATACCCTATTATGCCTCTTATGGATAATGCTCGGACCAGAATCGTTTTGTTTGAATTACGTGAATATGTCGTTGATCCACAGATAAAATTTGAAGGGTATGTCAGGATAGGTTTATTTAATTTATTTAATCTTTTAAAGTTGAGAAAGTTAAAATAAATTATTTTTTTAATATGAAATTATACAAAATAATTATTTAATAATCTATTAATTATTAAAAATATTTAATAATATTATTTTAAAATATAATTTTTTAATTTAATAATATTAATTTTTCAAATATAACTCCTTTAATTTAACAATATTATTTTTAAAATATATCTCTTTAATTATCAAAGTAAATTTGAATATTTAAATAAAATTTCAATTATTGTTGATTAAATAGATATTTATTTAAATATATTATTCAAGATACTGAACATTATCAATTTGCATAAAGTATCATGATATCTTAACTTCTTTCACATAGAGATTTTTATCGTAGTTCATGTTTCATCAATTATGTTTTAATTTATTCTTTGAGGTGTTGTACACATAAAAACATCGAATTGTGGAACATTTTTAGAGAAAGTAAAGAAATTATTATTTACGGAAAGGAAACTTATGTGATTAGGAAACTTCTTAATTATTAAAATCAAACATAACCTTTGGATTGGATTTTTCCCACCAAATTTTGAAGACCTTTGCATCATGAATCACCCTCTATTCTGTAACTTATGGGCAAAAAAACTATAGATTATATAAAAATGATGGTTCAATTAAAATCTTTAACTACATCATAAGACATTTCCCTTTGAAAAGAATCCTCTCCCATGCCACTTGTATTTTTGTGAGTCATTGATCTAGGTGTTAGATGATTGAAACATTCACTTCCATAAGATTCAAGACCAGTACTAATCAGCTAATTAGAGATCGATATTAATCAGTTATGAACAATATTAGTCAATTATGAATTTTAACATCCCAACCATAATCTTCCATAGTCAGAGATTGGGATTAAATTCTATCTGATGCTAATCATCGAATTTTAACATCCATGCCATCTGGCCATCATCAGATTCTAGTTTAATCTGAATTGGTTTTAAAAAAAATTTGGATGAGTGGAGTAGAGCGGCTTCTTGGAGGATTATCTGTTGGGACCATATATCATGAGCAATTCAGAGTGGAGTAGAACGGCTTCTCAGAGGCTTCGATCGGCTCAACAGGCGCAGCAGTGATATGAAAAGTTCCAAACAATAAAAGGATTACAACAGATGTTTTCCTAGCATTGGAGGCTTCGATCGACTCAAGAGCCACAACAGCGATATGAAACGTTCCAACAATAAAAGGCTCACAAAAGAGGTTTTCCTGGCATTGGAAGTAAGCCCCCGAGAAGTGTGGCATCATGGATTGATGAACTTCCCCTAAGTGAGACTGTACTTATTTATGAATTGTGATTTCTGTGAAGCAATTCTTGATGTAGAAGCATATTTTTAAGATATAATATTTAGGAGACAAAAGAGACTTGTAATTGAGTTTAATGGACAAGAATCACAGTGAAATGAATAAGGATTATGAAAATCTAGGAAGGTTGTTAGAGCCCATAAATTTCTGTATGTCATTAGGAAAACCAAGTATTTACCCAAAAGCTGTAAATTCAAAATTATTTGCAAAACACTAATGTCAACAGAATTACCTTCTGGAATTATTTTTGAACACATAAGAAATTTTTTAAAGAGTTAACAATAACTAGTACATCTTGAAAAGGAATAACATCGACCCAGATTTGTTCCTTACGGCCATTCATTGAATAACAACTTGAGAATGGTTCTGGGATTAGTTGTTGAGGAAATTAGAGCATGGAATCCAGCAACAAAATGGATCTTTATATTCTAGAAATGAATGGAAAAGAAACAAAAAACTGAAAGGGAACCCCTAGCAAGAGAAGGTTAAGAATTTTCACAGATATATATATATATATATTCAAAAACAAAAAATCTTACTATGAAAGAGCATCCACTCTACAAGTCGTAAAGGCCTTTCCTAAGTGCAATAGAACATAAATTAAAATAGCAAACGTTGAAACAAAAATTGTAGACTTAATTTCAAATAATAAAGCTTGGAAACCCCAAAACTAGAAAAACGAGTAATTTGTTTCAATTAAGTAGTGTTCCCTTTTTACATCTAGATTATACAAACTAACATAATAAGCAATAATAGTAATACCATGAATTCTACTGAATTAGTAGTGGGGTTTATCGGTAATGGCTCAACAACACAGAAATAACAACTGATATCTAAAAATCCTCTTCAAAAATAATCTTTCAGAGAACGAATTCCATCATTATGGACAAACCCCAACCGGGAAAGAGTTTCAAAGCACCTGGAGTCTAGTTGCTTCAGTGCCCATCAAATGAAGAGAGCCATGGAGGTGGAAGGGAACTGGGTTATCCTGGAGTCTAAAGCCAAACCCTCATCATTAACCATGCACAAAAAAAGAACCTAGTCATTGAGGTAGATTTTCTTAAAACAAGGCTATAACTTTCAGTGCCAGAAATATGCTCAAAGAGGAAGAAAATATACTCATCTATGCCCTAGTTGCTACCTTGAGAGATGGCCGAAGCCACAGCGGCCTTACCTACAACTCAGATAAGCAGGGTTGCAAGATTTAACAAATTGAAAACTTAGAAACAAAATAAATACAAAATGAGAACTTGCATCACCTTAAACCCCGCATAAGAGAAGAGTTGAGCCACTACCTAGACATAAACAACAGGGAAGAAACCCTCTCTTCGGCCAAGGAAGGAAAAACAATGATATCAGGTCTACAAGAAGCTCGAATGAAACAAAGATTGCAGATATAGGCATCTCTGAGACCCACGGATGGCAGAGTCGAGACCTCCTTGCGATGGAAACCCAAATGATAGGAGGGAGGCTAGACAAAAGGTGGTAGTTACCCTAAACCAACAGAAATTCCTCCACATTATCGGAAGAAAGACTGTCAAATCTATGGTTTGCACAATGACAAGTGTTAATTTCTGATGACTTGGAAGAATCATGAAGTGAGATAGATGGCACGAGGTACTGACAATTGGATACAATCATTTGACCTCCAATGAAACCAGAGTGAATTACAATAATTAGAGATCAGTTGTTAAATCTTGTGTTAATGTTTTAACCATAGTCATTTACAAAGAGTTGATTATCGAAAAGATCAACCAAATTCACAAGCACACATGTATTATGATGTTTCAATATCATTGCAATGTTTAAATATCATTAGTGTTAGTTCTTACAAAGGGTAGCACAAGATTTGAACCCAAGGCATTTTTGTTTTATTTTTTTTGTAAGTTTGGTAGGACTTTTCATGTTTTTACATGTCCATTATTCACCCCACTAAGGGGGAGGGTAGCACAAGATTTGAACCCAAGACTTCCAGCTAGGTGAGACTTGGTGAGTGACTTGGTCTACACTTTGTTTAGAGCTACTGCACATGGACTGTTTTCACTTTGATTTTTCAATTTCAACGAGTTTGGGTTATATTATATTTATATTAAATTCGAATTAGAAACAAATTTATATTTATTATTAAAGTCTTAAAGCTTTATATTTATTGAATAATTTAACCATTTGATATAAATCAATAACATAAACATTGTAAATGCAAAATAATTATCCAACGTACTGTTTTACAAACATCACAATGCATCATAACCATTGATGAACATTTAGAGGTAAACAAAATATTCATGAATGTAGCAATTCAATGGAATTCAATCAAGATGAAGGTAGCAATATGACATACTTACTAAGGAAAGCCACAATCCAACATAACCATGTTGATGTGTTGCAATATATTATAACATTATATGAATATTGTAATGAAACATAACATTAAAAAACATGAAAAATCATTATTAGTCAACCAAAATATACATTAATATTCCACACAATCATAGCCAATCATAGTATTCCATAGGATTATATTCATAACACTATGCCTGGGTGTAGTATACCTATGGGGGATAATATGGGGTACAAAGGGAGGTACCCAAGGGAATAATGTAATAATGGGATGGGCCATAATAATAAACAAGGTCGTTAACTCATATCATATAAGGGACCACAAGTAGTTAGCAATAATGTAATAAGACCATGGTATTAGATAGATGGTATTGAGAGAACCATGGTAATGACCCATGGTATTGTATGTATGAGGCCTATATAGAGGCTAGAGACCACCCATTGAGAGCTGTCAAGGATTATTGTATGAACAGGCATATTGCTTGTGGAGTATTCTCCTTCCTAACGGAGTGATTGTATGGTGTTGCCCTACCTTAAGGGTTTGATATTAATAAAGAAGAATTTCTATCTATATTCAAATCTTGTTATTTATTGGATTTATTTCTATTATCGTATATTTTCAAATAGATCTATAACAAGTGGTATTAGAGCACTTTCTTGGGCAAAGTAGAGATTTTTTTTTTTTTTGCAGGGATTTTTTTGAGGCGGTGAGTTTGTAGATCAGTTCTATACGTTTTGGTAAAAAATCTACAAAATATAATTGTATATCTGGATTGCGTGTGCAAAAATACCCAAGTCCAAAAAAATTGGGCTGAATCAGAGTCGGGATGAAGGAGCTGTTGCTGATTTAAAAATCAATTGGGTTGTAGACATTTTTTCAGGGCGGCACGTGTTTGGAGCATATTTATACTTTTTGGTGCAAAATATACAGAATCTAATTACAGATCTAGATTTTTTGTAAAAAAATACCGAAGTTCAAAAAATAAATCAGTCAAATCGGAGTACGGTTGAGGGAGATATAGCTGATTTAAAATCAACTATTTTTTCAGAAATCTTTTGTGACGGCGGGATAGTTGCAACATGGATCTGAAATTCCAGTGCCTAGATTAGGATTTCTACCATATGGGAAGATGCAAAATGGTTGTTCCATTTATGAAAACAGGTCATATTAGGGATTCTGAGCAATATTGACGGAATTGTGGCCATTTCAAATTTTCGCCAAGTAAGCGATTTGTTTTACAAACCCTCTTCATGGCTTATAACAGTAAGTTTTTTAAAGGACAAGATGATTGGACTTCTATTGAAAATTTTATAGGATATCATAAGTTGGATCGTCCAGGGTGTTGGAAGGACAAAATATGGTCTTATTTGAGAAATGATGCCATTATATGGTGGCAATCACTTGACAACGAGTTTCTGAAGTTATGTAGTGCTGATGTAATAGAAGAACTACTTTTGGATGAATGGTCTCATACTAGAAAGGAGAAAACCACAAAACCTAGTAAAGATTTTATTTATACAGGAAAGAAAGAAACCAAGAAACCTAAAGCGTTATTTTCTGCTAGTATCTCCTCATTGCAGGTTCATGGATTGATTTAGAAGGAAAATATTGTTGTGTCTATAAATCCTAGTTGCAAGCAAAATCTTATAAGTGTTAATTTTGCAAAAAGATTGCAAGTTCCAGCAAAACACATTGAAACCACACATATTGATAATGAGGATGTGTCAGTTTATAAAGATTTGAAGATTTTTATGGACAAGTATGTATTACATTCTAATTTTTATGCTTTAGATATGGATAACGTGGATGTTGCTTTGGGATATCCTTGGATGGAATCTGTGGATACTATCGATATTAATATGCAAAAGAAATTCTTGAAGCTCTGGTATAAAAAGAAGAAAATTACATTGAAGGATATTTCCATTAAGCCGCAAATAGAGACTACGGAGGCAGTAGCACAAAGCTCTAATGACACTTACACATCAAATGATGAGACTTCGATGGTTGACAATCAAACACAAACAGAGGTTGAATCAGAAAGGGTTATAGGTACTAATACATCAGATGAGGACTCAGTGGTTGAAGTAATATTAGAAGATAATAAACAATAGCAGGCACCACAACATGTACCAGATACCAATCAGGCTCCATTAGGTGGTGAGTTAAAGAAAGATACACTATTGGTTAAAACTTCAGCATATCACCACCCACATCACCCCTCAAGAAAACAACCAACAAGATGGCAACGAATTAGCCACAAGGATAACAACCCCCGCATGATGGATAGAGAGGAGCGACGATCCACCTACTACACACAGAAGAGATGCCAGGGTTAACTTCCATCTCAAGCGAGTGAGGCACCAGTTGGATCGAGGGTTTACCTTTCTCTTGTATGGCTAGATGCACGTGCATGGTACTAGTGGACTACTCTTTTGAGTAGATCTTATTATTTGTGTTCTTCCCATGTTTCGGGGATGAAACATGTTAAGCAGGGTGGAATGTAGTATACCTAGGGAAGATAATATGGGGTACAAAGGGACGTACCCAAGGGAATACTGTAATAATGGGATGGGCCATAGTAATAAATAAGGTGGTTAACCCATATCATGTAAAGGACCACAAGTAGTTAGCAATAATGTAATAAGCCCATGGTATTAGATAGATGGTATTGAGGGAACCATGGTAATGACCCATGGTATTGTATCTATGCGGCCTATATAGAGGCTAGAGACTCCCCATTGAGAGATGTCAAGGATTATTGTATGAACAAGCATATGGCTTGTGGAGTGTTCTCCTTCCTTAAGGAGTGATTGCATGGTGTTCCCCTACCTTAAGGGTTTGAGATTAATAAAGAAGAGTTTCTATCTAAATTCAAATCTTGTTATTTATGGGGTTTATTTCTATTATCGTATATTTTTAGATCAGATCTATAACACTAGGGTCAACTTGTATTTTTAATTTTTTTATATATGTTTTTAGTTAGATAGTTAAACTAATTAAACTAATCTTTAAAATTGATTGAAAAAAATCTAACATAATGGGTTTTGTAATTTTATTCTATTATGAATAACAAAATTAAACCACTTTTTTTGTCGAGTTGATATGCAGGTCCCGCTGTGTTACTATTGCATGGATTTCCAGAGACACATGGCTTATGTTTGTACCTACATGGCGGGGTAAATCTCAGAATGTTTTTAGTCTGGAACCTAGCGCATATGTTATCTTCTTCAAGGACAATATGAACTTAATGGCCACATGACCAATTTTGTATCATAATGCACTCATGAATATGTTTATACCTTTTCTCCAAGTGAACTAGGGCCTCCCTTGTTGGTAAAGGGAGGGATGACATTATTGGCCCCACCAAGGTGGCCATTGCCACATGAACAATTTTGTACGATGTTACACTCAATAATATGTTCATGCCTTTTCTCAAAGTCAACAAGGGCTTGCCGGGTTGGGATTCGAGAAAGAGGGGTTGGTGTTATTGGCTTTGCCATATCCCAGTGGCATTTATCACTTTATTCTATTTTCATGGGTTGACTTCTTAAGTTTTCTAGTTTGAGTTTTGAATTCAATAGGCCCAACTTAGTTTTCCAGTTTGAGTTTTGAATTCAATAGGCCCAACTAAGTTCAATGATGATTGAGTATATGGTTGAATATCTTGACTTCTTTGCCATTTAACAGATTTCAAACAACTAATCTAATTAATAAAAATGTATGGTGTTATGTAAATATCAATTAGTTTTTTTTAAATATATGAATCAACAACTTAATATTTACAATATATATTGGAATAAAAAATTATATATATATATATCATAATTTACTTATCTAAATAGTAAAGCTTAAAATTAAATCAAATTACATAAAAAGTATAATTTATATAAAGATTGACCTATAATAAATAAATAAAATTGTTAACCTAAATTTGCATTTAGCAATTGTAAGAAACAATTTTCACATAACACATCTTTATAATAAAGGTTACCTATATGAAATTAGTTAAATTATTTCCTTTATTGTGTGCATAAATATGATGGAGTCACATAATATGATGTTTGGTAAACCCAAACAAAAGAATGGATTGTAAGAGTTGATTTTATTTGCAATTGATTGGCTAAAGGAACATAATGCCAAATTCATTCATACCCATTAATTTTAATAAATAAGATAGGCATGCAAATATTGAAATTCATAAAATTAAGACTGCATTAAATAAAATTTATAATAATTATATTTTTAAATAATTCTTTTTCAAACATATGGTAAAGAATAAAAAAATTGAATTTTTTTTAATAAAAAATTTTAAACTTTGAAAAAAAAAATTAACATTCTTGTCAATGTACCACCATTTAATGGAAAATATATGATTATAATTTATTGGTTAATTTTTTTATTTTTTATTTTATTTTATTATTATTATTTTTTTTTTTTTTCTTTTCTGAATTGGTCTATTTCTATATTAGTATAAAAATATGATACAACAAGGCTGGAGCCTTGAAAGTTCTAGCCATGAAGATGGCATTCTAACAAAACACTATTGACAAATTGACAATATGACCTGCTTGTTTGCAATTCAGCTGAAAACTGACCCGGACATTATCTGAAAGGCCAATATCTGAAAGGCTGAGCTTACATTGACCATACACTAAATAACAACTGACCTGTGCATAGTTACAAGACCGACATATGCTTTGCCAGATATGTGCATTTTCCGACCAAAACATAGCCACGAACAAACACTGATCATGGAGAAGACCGACCTGAAGAAGTGACCACTTTCAAAATTAAGGAGCATGCTTGCCGAAAAACTGTAGATATTCAGAGACTGTCTTGAGCGACCGGGAGCACTAGCTCATTCAAACGGCACCCAAGTTGATCAGAGTCAATGGATTCAGAAGGATAAGTAGCTGAGGTTGAAGGAATATCACCTGTGGGCGCGCTTGGGCCTTCGTTCACTGTGTGACTTGCTTGCTATCTTTCTATGCTCCTTGGCTAGAGGTTGCTCTATTTTTCCCTACCGTTCTCCTGAGAAACTGCCTGAAGAGCGTCTTCAGAGCCTACTTCATTCTCAATTAATTCAATGGCAACAAAGACTATAAAGGAAGCGTAACCCAATGAGCATGGTATCCTGAACCGAGAAGAATGCAACTGAGAATGGTGCTTGCCAGCATTAATTCTATCAAGCCCTCTTCCTTTGCCACAACTACTGCGAGTAACAGGAATGGTGAAGCTATTGAATTCCAAAGCTTCTGAAGTGGGAACCGATGAGGTTGGTGAGTGCCTACTAATGGCCCGACTTCGGGCAGTACCCCTTCTGCAACCCATGCGTGGCCGATATCGAGGCATTGTGAAAGGAGTTAGACTGCGGCGATTGCAGATGGCACTTGTGAGCTACCACTTGCCCACCATCACCATCCTTATCGTACTGGTTCTCTGATCAACTGCCCACATCAGAGAGTGAGTAGTCCTCTTGTGCCAGAGAGGCGCATTCTTTTTTGAGTTGTTCATCATTTGAATCACTGAGAGGGCCTGAGAAGTAGAGAAACTGCTGGTTGACCCCCTGATTGGCCAATCTATCTACTACTGTGTTGGCTATGCGTCTTATGTGCTTGAATGTGATGCTCCGGGGTGTCCGCAGCCTTTCCTCCATTTGCTCCAATCTACTAAGTAATCTCCAACTTGAGGCTATTTTAGATGTTGGGGAACCTGCATGTATTCTGATGACCGCTGCTATTATTATGAGGGAGTCTCCTTCAACCTCAAGAGGATAAAAGTTTTCTTGCTCTTCTATGCAAATTCCTTTCCAAATTCCTTCCAGTTCTGCTACATTATTGGTATCGTTGCCAATATTTTCATGGTAGATATACCTGATTGTACCCATTTCATCTCTGAAGACACCTCTGTAGCCAGTTAGCCTGGGGTTTCCTTTAGTCGCGCCATCAAAATTTAATTTGATCGAATTGGAAGCAGGGGGAGACCAATTTAGTGGAGAGGTAGAGCTGGAAGGGGAACTGGAGTTGATTTGGACCAGAGATGTGATTTCCATATTCCAGGCCTTTAAGATGAGGCATTCCTGAGGGAGTTCTGGCATGTCCATTGATTTCCATTGTCTTGTTAGCAAAGTTTCTTGGAGATTTTGCTTAAGGAGAAGCCATAGAGAGTTGATGGATTTGTTGTTGTTGTTGAAGACTCTGTTGTTTCTCTCTTTCCATAATATCCAGTAAAAGAAACCTGGGATAAGGTTCCACAACGAATTTAATAGAGGGCTTTGGAATGGTTGCTTTGGCCAATTTTTGATGGTTTTTGCAATATCTCCCTGTCGTTTTCCTGATCTTTTGTTGCATTGATCAATTTTCTCCCATAATTGAGTGGCAAGAGGACAAGAGTCCATTAAATGCAAAGTGGTTTCTGCGTTAAGGTTGCAGTTAGGACATCTAGAAGGTCCTATGAATCCTCTCTTTTGCAGCTTGTCCCATGTGAGGGTTCGTTGTTTGCCTAGAAGCCATAAGAAAGTGGAGAACTTAGGCCATGTTCCAGGTTGCCAAACCTGGTCCCAAAGCTTGTCATTGTTTGCCTGCGCGGGTGAATAGCGTAGTCGGTGTACTTCCTTAGTGGTAAACATTCCTGTAGGTGTGTGTCCCCAGTGAAGCTTGTCCTGTTGATCCAAGTACTTGATTTTCCTTTGATTTAACTCCTGCTTGATCTCTGTGTAGGTTTCCCTTTGCTAGTTGGCCTGCCAAGTGCTTGCTGATTTCCAGCACTGAAAGTCATGGGATGACTACTGTTTCCAGAATTGATGAACATGGATAAGATCAGCATGTTGTATGTATGCTTGCCACTTTGGCTTATGAAAGAGAGAAGCTAGTTTTTGGAGTTGTTGCCATGAATCCTCCCAAAATCTGGCTGAGGTGCCCAAATGAACTTCCCAGAAACTGCGTTATTGTATGAAGGCGTTGTGAAGCTTGGTAGAATTCCAGATCAAGGAGCCTGGAGATGTGGATCAAGTTCTGATGAGGTCCTTCCATTGACTTCCTGGCACATATTTTGCTTGCCAAAGCCGAGCCCAAGGTGTGTGTGGTTTGGAGAGCCAATTCCACCATATTCGGGCTCCCATTATATTGTTGCTATGGAGGGGATCCCGAAGTCCTAACCCACCAAATGCTTTTGGTTGGCAGACCTCATTCCAATTGACCAGAGCCCATTTCCTATTGAGACCGGAGGAGCCCCATAGAAAGCTTCTCTACAGATTGTGGATGCTTTTGACGATCCATTTAGGAGTAGCTAAAATGGAAAAGAGATAAAGAGGCATTGCTTGGAGAACGGATTTAATGAGGATAAGTTTGCTAGCCATATTGAGCAAGCGAAAAGTCCAGGAGGAGAGTCTAGATTCTAGTTTGTCTATGAGGGTTTTCCAAGAGGCGTGTTTAATAGCTGAGTCCAGGAGAGGAGCTCCCAAGTATTTCGAGGGAAGAGTTGCAATGGAATATCCCAAAATTCTTGCTATATTTCTTTGAGTAGTGGCGGGAGTATGAAAAAAGAATAGTTGGGATTTGGCGGCGTTGATTAAGGTGCCAAAGGCTTCTTAAAAGAGAGAGAGTAGAAACTTGATGGCTGAGTCTTCTTGAGAGGAAGGATGGCCGAAAAGCATGGTGTCATCTACAAACTGTTGGTGAGATAAAGGGTGAAGACGATGAAGGGAAATGCCTTTCAGAGTATGAGAGGAGATAGTTGAGTGAAGCAAACGACTGAGGCCTTCGGTCATTAAAACAAAGAGGAAATGGGAGAGGGGGTCCCCTTGACGGATACCATGGGTTGGATGGAAAGGCTTTGAGGGAGAACCATTGAGTAGGATCGAAAAGCTGGGAGAAGAGATGAGATTCATGGTCCACCTTGTCCATGTTGCATTAAAGCCAAACACCAATAACATCTGATGTATATAATTCCAGCTAAGTTTATCGAAAGCTTTTGAGAGATAAAGCTTTAGAATCATACCTGGATTTTTTAGAAGCTTCAGAGAGTGTATCACTTCATTTGAGAGAATTATGCCGTCCATTATTTGTCTCCCTTCTACATAACCTGTCTGCTCTGGCGAGATGAGAAGTGGGAGGAGAGGTTTGAGCTTGTTGGCCAGAATTTTGGATATGAGTTTGTAGATGACGTTACACAGTGCAATAGGCCTGTATTTGTCAGGCGTATTTGATTCATCCCCTTTGGGAATTAGCGCTAAAAAAGTAGAGTTTAGCAAAGGGAGAATCCAGTGCATTGATCATGATTCCTCCACTAATTCCCAAACCTTTGTGCTAACAAGCTCCCAAAATTCGTGAAAAAAGTTAGCAGTGAACCCGTCAGGACCGGGTGCCTTACCATCCTTAAGTTGAGCCATGGAATCTTCCACTTCTTTCATTGAGATGGGTTGAAGCAGCTTATTGTTGTGATCCTCCGTAATGATTTTAGGGATGAGATGTGTAATTTTTTGAATGGCTTGATCTTTGCTTTCTGGTCGTTCCCTTACGATTTCCTGAAAGTATGCTTGGAATTACTTTTCCATTTCTTCATGCTTTTCTAGTCTTTCCCCTTGCTTATTATTGATGAATGCGATATTGTTATGCATCCTTCTTTGGATTGTGGATCTATGGGAAAATTTCATGTTTTTCTCCCCCTCCTTAAGCCATCGAATATGGGACTTCTGCCGCCACAAGGTTTCTTCTTGCTGTCTACGTGTCTCAATATCAGTCCAGAGCAACTACTCCTGTTGCACCCTGTCTTCCGTTCGCCCCTCCAAGATGATCTCCTGTTGTAAAGAGCACATTTGTTGCTACAACTTTTTTCATTGCTCAAATATATTACCGAACTGAGTGCGATTTCAATTTTTGAGAACTTGTTTGAGGTTTTTTAATTTCTGTTGGAATTGGAACATTTTGGCTCCTTCAGGGGGTTTGAAGGTTTTCCAGGCCTCCTTAACCACTGCTTTGAAGTTGGGATTTGAGAACCAAAAAACCTCAAATCGAAAAGGTTTGTTGCTTTTTGTACTTGGGCGCATCCATTGTATCATAATGGGCCAATGATCTGATCCTCCTTGAGGCATGGTAGAGGCATGAAAATCCCCTCCAAGGTGTATAACATTGTCTGAAATGAGGAAGTGATCCAGCCTTGAAGCAATATGTTGAGCTCCTTTTCATTTATTGGTCCAAGTATAGATTCCATTTGAAGTATGTATGTCCATAAGTTGATTTTTCTGAATGTAATTTCTGAAGCCAATACTTTCCCCTTCTAATTTCGATCTGTCGCCACTTTGTTCCTCTAGAGCCCTTATGATGTTGAAATCACCACCTCCAATCCAGAGATGAAATTGTCTATTGGAATTGAGAGCTGTAAGGGTATCCAGAAGAGCCAGTTTCTGATTTAAATGTTGCGGAAAGTAAACATTGGAGAGATGACCGTGAATATTTGTTCCTATGAGATGGAAGGTGGCTTGGATGAGGAAATGAGAGGCGTGGAAGTCTTGGAGGGCGAGTATTTGTGGATTCCAAATCATCACCAGTCCTCCCAAGGTGCCTGAGGCATCCACTGAGACTGTGCTGCAGCCTGACCAGATCTTTCTCAGAACCTTTTCTATGATAGTACTGTTACTTTTTGTTTCTTGAAGAAAAACTATAGTGGGCTTTTCTTGCTGTATCAAGTTTTTTAACATTTTGTGTTTTGGAGCGTTGTTCAGCCCTCTTACATTCCAAGAAATGAGCTTCATGAGGAACAATGGGGTTTAGATTTGTAGAACTTTGTCAACTTAGGGAATCTCCGAGATTCCATTAATAATTCTCCTAAGATGATGGTCCTTTGCAGGTCCGTTTTGCGCCCTCTTTTTTTTGTTTCTTTTAAGATCTTCTTTCCATCCCATGGGCTTCCTACTTGTACTCCTATGCATTTATTGTGTTGAGCTTTGCTGAGAACTCCTTCCAGCCTTTCGATTTCCCATGGAGGAATTGTATTGGACTCTTTCTGTTTGCAAGCTGTTTCCAGTTTGAGTATATCTAAACCTTCCAAGTTTATACTCTTTGGATCTTCATCCATTTTTGAAGGAGTGTTTTGATCTTCCACAAAAGTATTGTCATGAATGCTAAGGGCTAGAGCCTCATCCAGCTCCATTGAACAAGACTGTGGGGGCAATCTTTGGAGCAGATTTCTCAGAGGAAAGGGGGTTGGGAAGGCTTGAAGGATCAGAGGCAGAGGATGGCAGAGAAATTTTGGAAATCTGGGAACGAGAAGGATGCGCAGGGTTAGCCGGGGGTCAAGATGGAAGACTCTTTGAATGATCATGGGGGGTGAGAATCGTGAATCTGTTCTCGAAATCAAGCTTTTTGGAGCTATCTGGGGCGGTAGTGGGTTTCTTTGCATGACAGCGGTGAATAGGGACTTTGGTAAATCCATCTGAGTCTTTGCTGGGATCCTTTATAGGGGATTTGGATTGAAGATTGAGGGGACAATCCTTGAATAGATGGCCATGCTCATGGCACTTTCGACAGCCAAAAGGAATGTGCTCATGATCTAATGATTGAATCCGTTCAAAGTCGTCATGAAAGAGACTTACCGAGTCTGCTAGAACTTTGGTAAGGTGCATTTGGACACAGATCCGAGCATAAGAAGTGTATTTACGAGTTTTAGTTTCCTCAGCAGCTTTGATGTAGACCCCTAGGCTATTGCCTATATCCATTAGCATCTCCTCTTTCCAATATTCCACAGGGAGGGAATACATTCGAATCCAAACGGGAGCACAACTGAAGTCTTCCTGATCTGGACTGAATCTTTCTTTCCATTCTCTTAAGTACAAACCAGAAGAGTTGAAGAAGTACAGGCCACCTTCAAATATGCGTGATTTTTCCTCCAGGCAGTTGAAGATTGCTGTGAAGAAGCCTTTTGGGGCCAAGCTGCAGAGTAACTTGTCCCTTAGGCTTCCATTTTGAAGAAATCCAGTCATGCAAGGCCTTTTCAGTTGGCCAAAATCCGAGGAACTTGCCTATGAGTGCATGGTCCCTCATAAATTGGATTTCGGCGTTGATTCGGTGGCTAGGGAGTTCGACTTTGATTCTTTCGGAATTTCTTGGTATGCATGTGGCCGAAGTTGCCTTTGGTTGTAACGTAGGGGCTTTTTGAGTCCCTCCATTATCTTTGCCCGATTCATCACGTGTCGCAGCAGTCTCATCTTCAGTAATGGCCGGATCTGGTCCTTGATCTGTTTCTGGAAGGCTTTTTGAGATGTGCGGAGGATCTTTGTTTTATTTCTGAGAGTTGTCAGAGGATGACCCAAAGAATGGAGGGCGGGAGGATCCCGCCCCTCCTGGGAGCGTATTCATGAAAGAAACCTCAGCCAGAGCACCACGGATTGAAGGCTGGAGGCCAAGGGAAAGCAGGGTTTCTGGTTAGTGTTCATGGGCGATTCAGATCGCATTGCAGAGCTCTCCCAACATGCCGTAGTTCAGAAGTAATCCCAAATAGATAACACTACATGTATTGGTTAATATTAACAAGTATTGATAGTAATTTTCACTTATTTGGAAAAGAATTTTATTTCATTCTTTCAATGTACCACATTTTAACAAAAATATATGATATAATTTATTGGTTAATAGTGAGAAATATTGATAGTAATTTTCACTTATTTGGAAAAGAATTTTATTTCCTTCTATGACTTCGTGGAAATCAATTTTATTTCCTTTAGAAAACCCTTGAAGAGTAATGACAACTTCAATTTTGATGAGTATTATGTTAAATTATGTGCCAATGTGAAAATTTCCCTAAGCCAGCAGTCGGTGCCATATTAACTTGTTTAAATTCAAGTTACCATATGAGAGGGAGTAGTGTTCAAGTACTTGTAGTTCAATGACTAATAGTTGATATACTTATATTCACATTACTGATTGTAAATTGCAAAGCAAATTGCATTACCCATCATCATCTTCACTGTAATGATTGTCAACTGCAATCGTCTTAGATATTCGATAATTGTTCCATATCTTAAGCTCCAACTTTGGAAATTTAGTACGCGACCCCATGTTTGTTTAAACGAGAGCCTAATCACGGTGTTTTTGTAGTGCTGCTCCCGAGAACATGGTATTGATTTAAACGTGTGTATATCATTCTGCCTCGCTAGTGCAGCAATAGAAAACTAATTCTTAGCGTGTATTCTAACGGTTTTATTGTTAATAATAGTAAAATAGTTATGCAAAGCGTCAATGATTTTCTTGTTTCCAAGAATAGTAAGAAATGGAATAAAATATGAACGCAGTACAATTTTGGTAGTTATCTATACTGTTAGTTTTAAAATTTGTGTCTAGGTGTTTGGATATAGAACATCATGAAATCTTGACAGTCGTTTTGTTTTTTTTATTAAAAAAAAGAGATTTTTGAAAGAATAAAGATAAGATCCGTGATGAAGTAAGCTTTGACTTAAAAATGGAATAAGCTTTGAATTAAAAAAATAAAAAATAATATTTTTTCTTTAATTATTTAAATGAAAAAAATCATCATTTATTATTGTTGCTTTTGTTCTTTAATAAATATTTGTAATTAGTTTAGATGTTTTGAGGTATCAAATTTTTAGATCCATTTTAATTTACAATTTACTAAAGGTTTAGAGGTATCAAATTTCTTGAGATGCAAACATATTTTAAAATATAAAAAAGTTGATCATTCTAACTATTTGGTAGATGTTGAGTTAAGACGGATCAAGGCTTGTATAATATATATTTAGTTCATATTGAAATATTTTATTTATAATTAGCTTTCTCTACATAAAAATTTTAAAACATGCCCCTTCATATTTTTTTCAAATATGCATACATTTAATTTTTTATTGTTAATATTTTCTAAAATATTACATATCAAATCCATATTAAACATTGAGAGAATTATAAATATCCCTCCTACATTGAATTAAAAACTTATCTCAATCTTTCTCTGTTTATATATGTTTCATGATAGAATATTTTACTCAAGTTGAGTATTTAAATATTTTATTTATAACCTAGGGTGTTTCTTTGTTATAGATATTTTTAAAATATTATATATCAACACTGAATAAATTACACATCTCCCTAGTTATGGAGAGTGAAAATATAAGATTTTTTTTAATTTAAAGTACTTTATTTTTCTCCACATCAAGTAGATATAAAATTTTCTTATTTAAGATTGACATTGAAATATTTTAATTATGTGTGAGAGTAAATATTTTTTATCAATATAATTTCTGTTTTAAAAATCACATGTAAAATTAACTTGCAAATTGAAATATTTTAATTATGGCCAATGTTAATTTCTTTTGCTATTACTAGTTTTAATTTGTTAATTTAAATTATTATTTTACTATTTTTAAATGTAATGTTACTTGATAACGTCTCTCTCATACTAGTTTGGCACCCAATTTCTTTCTTCTAAGTTTAAAATTTAGTATTTTTCCCACCTAGTATATAATTACTAGTTAATTTGTTAGTTCTTTAATATAAAATGAGATAAGGGATTGAAAATTGACATTGATATAATAAAAATTCAGGTTTGACTTGAAGACAAAAAATTAGACAAAAAATTATAAAACACTATAGAACAAAGGATTGTAGTTCATTATATAACATAAGAAGGAATTGCTATCTACAACATAAACCTATGATATTTACATGGTGATGTGGCCAAAATAACACAAAATGCTAGATTTTTAGATTGTTATTGAATTTATTTGCTAGAATACCTATACAAGTGCCTGAAGTGCTAGAATTCTTGAAGATGGACATCCTCTCATGCGATCACTTAGACAAGTAGAGAACTTTGATTGTGTAGCCTAATCTTTCAACATTCTCTCCTATTTGGAAACCATTTTTGTTGGAGCATTAATTTTCCTTTTGAAATAAAATGCTTAGTAATGTTTCCACTTATGTGCCTAGGAAGGTAGCCAATGTTATTAGTCTACTTGAGATCACCTCAAAACCGTAGTGGTTCAATGATCACCAAATCATGTTGTCTCTGAATGTTATGGGTGGCTCATAGCTTTTTTAGGTCCATGAATAGAGAGAAAACAAAAACAAAACACCTAAATGAGCAAATGATAACTAATATCTAACTTATATAAGATAACCAGACCATCGTCGACCCCTAAGATCATATTTCTTGTAACAAAATACATCTAGAGTGTCTATTTTATCTCACATGGCATAGGTTAGAAAAGACACAATATCATATATCCTTGTTGATAGCATGAACGACCATCATCACATGGGGTGGAGAAGACACAAGGTCATATATCCTTGTTGATAGCGTGAGCGACCATCATAACATGGGGTGATGAGTTATTCTTGTACTTTTCAGCTTCTTTATTATTTTATAGCCTCACATGAAACCAATCTACTTTATATGCTAAAAGGAATATGTGATTTAAAGGGTTAGACT
>APFE030263374.1:227142-249165 GCA_000404065.3 Pinus taeda | reverse complement strand
AATCAGTGTTGCAAATTTGAAAATTATATAATGTATAATTAGCATTGAAAATTAATAAAATTTACATGTCAAATTTGTTAAAAAGTAAAGAGGGATAAAATTTTGGAAATGTAAACATTTTTCAAAGTGTAAATAATGAGAAAAGATTTGTCTTTGAAGAAAATTGATCCGTCTTAGCATGAGATCTAGTGTTAGTTACACATAGACACACACCATATTTCAACCTCATGTTAAGCATAGAAAGTATTATACTTTTTCTTCATTTTGACCAACACACATCAAATATTAGCACATATATATATATATATATTATATATATATATATTTATATATTAATTTTGGCTTGAGACGATGGGGATTTGAACCTTGAATGTTACGTCTTGAATTTACGTATATATATAATAAGATAAATCGAGTGCTGCCTTGGTTCTTCATTTTATATTATATACATAATTGCATCTATTTTATTTTATCATATACATAAATGTTTATTTAGACTTAATTATCCCCATTAAATATTAGTTATTATTATAATTTAATTTCTTATATTTATATTAGAAATAAAACAAATATTCCAAATTATATATATATATATATATTTTTTCAATATTACATACCAACTCATTATTAAACATGAAATCTCATACCCAAAAACCAAGATTATATTTAATATTTATTCTTAATTCATTTTTAGAATCCCACACATATACTTTATCTTTGTTGGTATTCATATTATTAAAATTATCATTAAAATTTATTTATTCTTCAATTAACATAATTTTTGTAACAATTTTTTAACTTAAAATAAAGACCATTACAAAGCAAATTTGTTATTTTTTAAACTTTCAGTTTCTGTATTTCTATAAAAATTAGAATTTTTTCCTAAATATCATAAGAATTATTTTATTATTTTTTTTTTTATTTTACCGCCTCCTCTTACTCAACGGAAAAAAATTTAATAATAAAATGTTAAGATCCAGAAATTAAAAATATCCGGATAAAGTTCCATCAGTATCATCAACGTATGATCAAAGATAAAAGATCAAAATTAAACTTGAGATAAGCCATACTTGTTTCCTTTGTTCATAAACATTTTCTTTATTTTACGAATATTCTTTCCTTTGTTCAGAGACATTTCCTTCCTTTTACGAATAAACGAATGTATTCGTAAGTTCTACCATCTAAAACAACCTGCCAAAAAGGTCCAGAAAGAAGTATTTGGGATATTCGATTTTCAGATGCCATTAGTTTTATAATGTTTGCATCAACCTATATATTTTATTTTTAACTTCATTAGGTTTTAACTTCATTATTTGTTATGATAAATTAACATATTAATTTTTTATTTTTTTATTTTTTTATGATAAGTTAATGTATTTAAGAGAAGAAATCAAATAAGATTAGAAAGCAATATCTACAATAAAATAAATGCATCTAGTGCAAATAATCAAATATAATTGAAAATCATCTACACTAAAATCAATGCATCTAGTGCAATCAAATAAAATTAGAAATCATTATCTACATCGAAATCAATGCAACTAGTGCAATAAATCTTCTTGCATTCCTCCTCCCTCTATCTAATCTTGAAAAATATTTTTAATCATTTATAGCCTCAAGATTAACAACATCTAATCCATCTAATGAAAAAAATCAAATAGGATCAAAAAATAGGATTTATGAGAAATAAGGAAAATAGGATAAAAGTACGGTGAAGAGACACAAATTTGCATGGTAAGAAAATTAGAGGAAGAACAAAAGAAAATGAAGGAAAATAGAGATATCATTACTAAAAGGGCACTTGAGAATGAGTTGAGATCTTTTGTTTATCTTTGGAGCAGGTGTAACAAAGGAAAGAGAACAAGCACTTGGTCAAGCAAGCAAAGGAAGAAAAAGGACAAGCAAAGGAGAGCAAAGAGAATGTTGGAACATAAGCTTCAATAGGAAGGTGTTGTAGGGAACAGGTTGCATGCGTGCTTTCCTAGTTGAGGTGTGAATGCATGGTACATGCATTTGTATATTTGGTTTATTTTTTGTCATTGACATAGGTTTTTCTAGTTTGATAGTGGTTTTACTCTTGCCTTGCCATTTAATCAATAGCTATGGTGTGATGGTGTTCATTCTTGGTTGAGATTTGGATTGCGAGAGGGTTTTGGAACTGGGTGAGGTGATCTCAGGAAAATTCTCAAGAGTTGTGGGTGGAAATGGTTTTCTTGGAAAATTCTCGACATGTGGGTGGAGACATGAAAATTCCTTAAGGTATGGTGAAGAATCTACAAGGCATTCAAGCTTGAGATTTGGATTGCCAGAAGGTTTTGGAACTGGGTGAGGTGATCTCAGGAAAATTCTCAAGAGTTGTGGGTGGAAATGGTTTTCTCGGAAAATTCTCGACATGTGGGTGGAGACATGAAAATTCCTTAAGGTATGGTGAAGAATCTACAAGGCATTCAAGCTTGATTTGGTTTGGTGATCTTGGGGCTAATTTAGGTGAGATCACTGTAGGTTGAGGGTGGAGGTGGTTTAACCTCTGGAATCCCTTATTGATTATTCCTTAGTTTATCCCATGAGGTCCCATATTCATGCTTGGAATATGGCATAGGCGTGATTGGCTGAAAGAAAGATTTGGTTTACCCCAATCTATGGTTGGATGGTACGTAGAAGTTCTTGAATTGGTTTTATTTTTCATATGTTAATATGAGCTATTATTCTAATGTAATTAATGATACCATGTACTTGTTCTTATGATGATTTTATGGCATGTTTGTCATGGTTGATATTCTGGTTATATGATGGTTATAAGCATGGTTCTACAATGTGTTCTAGCTATGGCTCTTGTCCATGATTTGATAAGTATTTAAATTGTAGATGAATGAAAAAGTTAACAAGTGTTGTTGCAGCTACTTGAAAGAAAATTAAACCTTTATACATCAAAATTATACACACCATTTTATCCAAATAAATAAATAAAAATCAAATCTAGAACAAAATGTTGAAATGCGAAAACGGAAATCGGATAGTGAAAACATGGTTTTGAACCTAGTTTGGAAAGCACCAATAATAGTTATTCTTAATTAGTTGCTGAAGGTAACACATTAATTTTAAAGAATGATTTATAGGGTTTCAATTTGTCTAGGTTGTGTGTTATTCTTTGACATCTGAGATCAACTAATTCTTTTCCTATAAAATTTTGGTGTTTGTGTTTTGCTAGAGAATTTTAAAATAAAATTGTACTTATATTTTTTTGAAGTTTTATTTTTATGGTAGACATTCCAATTATTATCAAAGAGCAATTTTCATTTGGCATTAAAAAATAAATTGCTAACCTGTGAACAGTAACCAAAAAAATGATGTTAGATGAAATGTCTACACTAATTTGTACATCAAAATTATAAACGCCATTTTATCAAAATAAATAAACAAAAAATCAAACCCAGAACCGAATGTTCAAATGTGAAAACTACAATGAGCATGCTCTGTGTTTTCGGAAGGCGGCACTAATTTTGCCAGAATCTTGAAGGTTTGCCGTAATCCCCTCGGACAGGATATGGTCGAACCGACCGACCACATTGCCAATATGTTATTATTTTATTAATTATAATTATAAATATGCTTTTTAAACTGCTGACAATCATTACAAATCCAATCCAGACAGCTCGATCTCTCTTTTCATCAGCAATCCAATATGTCCGTATATGCAACGAGCAAATGACCATATGTGTAATCTTCATAAAAATATTTTAATGCAGACATCGTACTTATCCACCTTTATCTGGGAATATCTTTTCAAAATCTCTTGCACTTCTGTCCACAATCATATGATTGAGGGTGAACTGTTTTTTCGCTTTCTATCACTTGTCAACAAAAGTTCTAGAAAGTGAGCTTGGATATTAAGAAATAATAGCCAGTTGCATTAACATTCTGATACCTATCATAGTTACCTTTATAAAGCTTTGTTTGAAAGTATGTGTGTCTTAACTCCTGTAGTTGATATGCCATTCAAACCAGGGACTATATAGGTATTGACAATTATATTATAAGGAGTTGTCTATAATGCAATTTTTTGAAGATTTCGGTGACGGAATCTGGCAGAAGAAATTGAAGTTAAATCTTGATTTGTTGCAGTTAAAATGGTTTTTTAATTGCATATTTGGATTCAGCACCCTGAATTTTTAATTGCATATTTGGATTCAGCACCCTGAAAAACCCATGGGACGCTTTGATTGTGCAGAAACTAGCTATCAAACTTGCGTTGCCGGATTTTGACCGGAAAAACCCACCGAAAAAGCTTCCAAAAAATCGCATTAAAGACAACTACATATTATACTATCCACCTACGTTTTCTTCCTATCCTACAGTATATTTTCGCAGGGTATTAAAGTGAATATAAGCTCTGATTATACATAGGATTTAACATCGTAAACTCTGATTATACATAGGATTTAACAATAAATTTAGATATAAGAAGAGCTTCGGCGTAAATCACATGAAAAAGACCTTTGTCGATTTCGAACCAACTAGTGTGGTTCATCGAGTTGAAGACAGATCTGGCCTAGCATGTTAAGTAGACAGAGCAGAGACTCCAACGGCTACAAAACGGCTATTTTTGACCCTAGGACCAAGGTAAAAATTATATTAATAAATTTAATATTCTCATTATTTTATAATATTGATATTATTTTATTTCTAGAAATAAGTAAAATTAGGTAAAATGAATAGTATCACAAGAAATTTATTTAATTAAAAAACTTTATGTTATTAATATACGTAATACTAAATGGTTAATTAATACATAAATTATTTAATTAAATAAATTACTTGTGATACTATTCATTTTACCTAATTTTTACTTATTTCTAGAAATTAAAAATAATATTAATATTATAAAAATAATGAGAATATTAAATTATTAATATAATTTTTACCTTGGTCCTAGGGTCAAAAATAGCTGTTTTGTAGCCGTTGGAGTCTCTGCTCTGTCTATTTAACATGCTAGGCCAGATCTGTCTTCAACTCGTCCTGACGATGAACCACATTAGTTGGTTCGAAACGTGTCCACAAAGGTCTTTTTCATGTGATTTACGCCGAAGCTCTTCTTATAACTATGATGGATCACAGAAAACTCAATTCTACAATAAATTTAGAGTAAAATAATTATGTTACGCGTTGTTTATTCATTTTCGTTAATTGTGATTACATTCCAGAATTTATATATTTCAGACAGGTTGTGTACCCATCTCTCTACACTGTAAAAATTCTTGGACGAGCTATCTTTATAACAATCTTTTTGATTCACAGATTTTTTTTATGACCAGCGTTATAAAAAGCTTTTTGTTTCACATAATTTTTATGACAAGCGTTCTTTGGCGTTAGATGGAATCGATTTTGGACCCGGTTAAAATATTATATATCAACATTATAGTAATAAAATAAATTAAACAAAATTACACTTTTTTTAAGTTATAGAGAGTGAAAATAAAAGAATTTTTTTAATTTAAAATATTATTTTTCTTTAAATAGATATAAAATTCTCTAAGCTTGATATTGAAATATTTTAATTATGTGTTAGAGAATATTTTTTTTTTTTTTTTTTATCGATATATTTTTGTTTTAAAAATGATATGTAAAATTACTGTGCAAATTGAAATATCTTAATTATGTCCAATATTAATTTCTTTTGCTATTACTACTTTTAATAGGTTAATTTAAATTATTATTTTACTATTTTTAAATGTAATGTTACTTGATAACATCTCTCCGGCATCCAAGTTTTTTCTTCTAAGTTGAAAAGTGAGCATTTTGACCACCTATTATATAATTACTAGTTAATTTGTTAGTTCTTTAATATAAAATGAGATAAGGGATTGAAAATTGACATGGATAGAATAAAAAAATTCAAGTTTGACATGAAGACAACAAATTATAAAACACTACAGAACAAAGGATTGTAGAACATTATATAGCATAAGAAGGAATGGCTATCTACAAAATAAACTTAAGATATTTACATGGTGATGTGGCCAACATAACACAACATGCTAGATTTTTTAGTGCGTTATGGAATTTATTCGTTAGAATACCTATACTAGTGCCTAAAGTGCTAAAATCGCTAACGATGGGCGTCCTCTCATGCCATCACCTAGACAAGTAGAAACCTTTGATTGTGTAGCCTAATCTTTCAACATACTCTCTTATTTGGAAACCATTTTTGTTGGAGCATCAATTCTCCTTTTGAAATGAAAATGCTTAGTAATGTTTCCACTTATGTGCCTAGGAATGTGTCCAATGTTATTAGTCTACTTGAAATCACCTCAAAACCGTAGTGGTTCAATGATCACCAAATCATGTTGTCTCTTAATGTTATAGGTGGCTCAACTTTCTTAGTTCCATGACTAGACAAAAAACAAAACAAAAACACCTAAATGAGCAAATGATAGCTAATATCTAACTTATATCAGATAACTAGACCAGCCTTGACCCTTAAGATCATATTTCTTGTAGCAAAATACATCTAGAGTGCCTATTTAATCTCACACTGCATATGTTGGAGAAGACACAATGTCATATATCCTTGTTAGCATGAGCGACCATCATCACATCGGGTGGAGAAGACACAAGGTCATATATCCTTGTTGATAGCATGAGCGACCATCATAACATGGAGTGATAAGTTATTCCTGTACTTTTCAGCTTCTTGATTATTTTATATCCTCACATGAAACCAATCTACCTTACATGCTAAATAGAATATGTGATTTAGGGGATTATACTAATTATAATAAATTTTAATCTTATATATCTAAGATTAGTCCCTTTTATTTTATCGTTAATTTATTATGTTATATCGCAAATTATTTAAAAAAATAGTTTCACGATCTTTATTAATCTTATATAAAATTATTGTTCTTCCAGTTTCCATGTGTAGAACGCTCCTCCCCATCCCCTTTGGCTTTTACCTACCCTTAAAAAAAACACCATATATAATTTAAATTATCTTAAAAAATAATAGAATGATTACATCTTAATAATAATAATAATAATATCTTACATCTATGTGTCATTATTCAATGTTAATATATAATATTAAATTTAGTGTAGGTTTAGATTTATATGTTATTACCTATCTATTTTATTAATCATATGAGTGATTTAAATATTTTGACAGAATAAGATTAGGTTGTAACTTATATTAATTTGTTTATATAGTGTAGTTTTATTTTTATTTTTATTTGTTACAGTTTTCTCATTTTTTTTATCTAAATATTAAAAATTTATATAATTTGATAAAGTAAAGATGAAATGAATAAAATATATATAATAAATATTTATATTATAATGTTAATTAATTTTATAAAAAAATTGCTATACATAAAAACATGCCCAACTTAAATTAATATTTTCAAATTAAAATTTAAAACTAAAATATATTACATTCATATAATATTAATTATATTATAATCAATTAATAATAATAAAATAATAAAATTATATTTTTTTGGAAAATGAGGAAAGTCAATGTTTTTCACGGTTTTATATTAAATATTATTCAATATCATATAATTAAAAATTATTTTGAAAATTGTATAATGCATAATAAGCACTGCAAATTTCAAAATTATATAATGTATAATGAGCATTGAAAATTAACAAAATTTACATTTCAAATTTGTTAAAAGAGGGATACAATTTTGGAAGTTTAAACATTTTTCAAAGTGTAAATAATGAGAGAAGATTTGTTTTTCAAGAAAATTGATTCATCTTAGCATTAGCTCTAGGGTCAACATAAATGTATGTTGGTTACAGACATCTATGTTGGCTACACACAGACACACACCATGTTTCAACCTCATATTAAGCATAGAAAGTATTATACTTTTTCTTCATTTTCCCAACACCCATAAAATATTATTTTGGTTTGATCTATGGTGGATTTGAACCTTGAATGCTACATATTCACAAACTTCATCTAATTTATATAATATTTACACAATTGGCATCCAAATATTTTTTTCATCATAGACATTGAAATGTTTTATTTATGACTTATATTATCCACATTAAATTATTATTTTATTATTAATGTTTTTAATATTCTTATATTTTATATTAAGAAATAAAATAAATATTGCCAAAATTAATTATATATATTATATACTTAACTTTTGAATAAGTATTATATACCAACTTCATATTAAAGTGAAAATCTCTAAAAACCAAAATTATATTTAATATTTTATTCATAAATAACCATAAAATTTATTTTACTATTTTTTTTTTTTTTAAATTTTACATATTATCCTCTTACTCAACAATTTTTTTTTAATAAAATGTCAAAATCGAGACATTAAACATATCCGGATAAAGTTCATCCTTATCATCAACTTATGATCAAAAATAAAAAGGTCAAAATTAAACTTGAAATAAGCCATACTTCTTTCCTTTGTTCATAGACATTTCCTTTTTTCTATGAATATTCTTTCTTTCCTTTGTTTATAGACATTTCCATATTATTATCTTAATATTATGAAAAATAATAATTAGATTAATTTTCTTAATAATATAATTATGACCCAGGTCCAAGTCAAATATAGCCGTTAGGTAGCCGTTGGAGTCTCTGCTCAGTCTATTTAACTTGCTAGACCTGATCTGTTCCTTCAACTCGTCCTGACGATGAACCACACTGGTTGGTTCGAAACGCGTCGACAATGATCTTTTTGATGTGATTTATGCAGAAGCTCTTTTTACAATTATGATGGATCACAGAAGCCTCAATTCTACTATTCTTTCCTTTGTTTATAGACATTTCCTTCCTTCTACGAATAAATGAATGTATTCGTTAGTTCTCCCATCTAAAACAACTTGTAAAAAAAGTCGAGAAAGAAGCATTTGTGATATTCGATTAGGAGATGCCATTAGGAGATGCCATTAGTTTTATAATGTTTGCATCAACCTGTATATTTTATTTCTAAATTTATTATTTATTTTATGATAAATTAACACATTAATTAATTTTTCACTATTTCTTAGGATAAATTAATGTATTTAAGGGAAGTAATCAAATAGATTAGAAATTAACATTTACAATGAAATAAATGTATCTAGTTTAAACAATTAAATATAATTAAAAATCAACATTTACACTAAAACCAATGCATCTAATGCAAGCAATCAAATAGGATTAGAAATCATCATCCACACTGAAATCAATGCAACTAGTGCAATAAATCTTCTTCCCTTCCTCCCCCCTCTATCTAATCTTGAAAAATATTTTAAATCATTTATAGCCTCAAGATTAACAACATCTAATCCATCTAATGAAAGGAATCGAATAAGATCAAAAAATAGTATTTATGAGAAATAAGGAAAATATGATAAAAGTAAGGTGAAGAGACACAAATTTGCATGGTAAGGAAATTAGAGGGAAAACGAAGGAAAGTGAAGAAAAATAGAGATATCATTAATAAAAGGGCACTTAAGAATCAGTTGACAGATTTTTTTTATCTTTAGAGCAGGTGTAGCAAAGGAAAGAGAACAAACACTTGGTCAAGCAAGCAAAGGAAGAAAAAAGACAAGCAAAGGAAAGCAAGGAGAATGTTGGAATAGAAGCTTCAACAAGAAGGTGGTGCAGGGAATAGGTTGCATGTGTGGTTTCCTAGTTGAGGTGTGAATGCACGGTATATGCATTTCTGTATTTGGTTTATTTGTTGTCATTGACATGGGTTTTTCTTGGTTTGATAGTGGTTTTAGTCTTTCCTTGTCATTTACTTGATAGCCATGGTGTGATGGGGTTCATCCTTGGTTGAGATTTGGATTGCGAGAAGGTTTTGGAACTGGGTGAGGTCGTCTCAGGAAAATTCCCAAGAGTTGTGGGTGGAGATGGCTTTCTCTGGGAAAACCCTCGATAGGTGGGTGGAGACAAGAAAATTCCTTCAGGTGTGGTGAAGAATCTATGAGGCATTCAAGTTCAATTTGGTTTTATGATCTCAAGGACAATTTAGGTGAGATCACGGTAGGTTGAGTGTGGAGGTGGTTTATCCTCTGTAATCCATTATTGATTATTCCTCAGTTTATCCCATGAGGTCCCTCATTCACGCTTGGAATATGGCAGAGGTGTGATTGGCTGAAGGAAAGATTTGGTTTAGCCCAATCTATGGTTGGATGGTAATTGGAGGTCTTTGAATTTATTTTATTTTTCATAAGTTAATAGGAGCTATTATTCTAATGTAATTAATGAGAACATGTGCTTGTTCTTATGATGATTTTATGGCATGTTTGTCATGGTTGATATTCTGGTTATAAGCATGGTTCTATGATGTGCTCTAGCTATGGCTCTTGTCCATGATTTGATAAGTATTTGAATGGTAGATGAATGAATGGGTTAACAAGTGTTGTTGCAGCTACTTGAAAGGGAATTAAACCTTCTAGGGGATTCCAAGATGAATTTTAGATGTTTATGGTCAGATATGCATTCATTACATGTAGCTTACACGTTTACCATGTGTTTGATGAAATTTTTGGTGTGTACTAGACTTGTCTAGGTCAAGATCTTGTTCATGTTTGAATGCTTGGTATTATTGTCATCTTAATCACGCTTATGGAAAGTTTCAGGTAGTTCTAGGCAGGGATTTGGAGGATAGGCTAAAGAGGCGGCACAGATCCCAAAACCTCATGCTTAGAACCAAATAATTTAGGTCATAACCACTGGTAGCCGGGGTTATGAGTGTGGTTGGAGCCTCATTATCGCATGCATTCATTGTTGTGGGTGTGCTTGGGGTTTAGGTAAGATAAAAAGCAATTCTAGATCAAGATCTAGTCATCGGAGGTTATGCACTAATTCCAAGGTGATATAGTGCTCTTAAGAGGTATCAATAAGGATTTGAATTGTAGGCCTCACTTCCATAACTGGAACTTTGAGGTCAGGTCATGTCATAGTAGCACTCAGCCTCACATTTACCTTGGAAGCTAGTAAAAACGAGAAAATGTTAGGAGGGGTGGTTACACAAATTCAAGGCATACAAAGGGACATATTGTCACCAATTTGACTCCAATTAGATATTGACTCCTTCTATTAGTTTCACCTTGTGCCTCCTCTCATATTCTCATGATCAAAAATCACTTCCTTGAATTTTCTTGTTTTCCCTTTATTAATCTGGTTGTTATAGTAATCATTAGAACTTATAGATATTATTGTATTTTTTTTTATAAGTTGAGTAGGACCTTTCATTCATTCATAAAAGTGCATATTACATCAAGATAGAACTTCCATGGCCTCAACTTGCCCATTGGGAAAACAGGGTTGTTGGCCATCAGAAGGCATTATAAGCCAACCAAAATTGAAAGGTTTTAAGTCTATCAAATTCGGCCAAATAAGCCTTACCATCTGAATACCATAATAAGTTCCTCCTCCTAAATCTAAAGTTCCCTATCGCTATGACCAATATCAAAATTTAAACAAAAAATGAACTGAAAATAGACATAACCAACAACATAACTAGTCCTCATAGGACTCAATAGGCGCAAGTTCTTTTGCACCAAACCCTAGCATTTCCAAGTAGTGTGGGCACTGCAGGTGTTGCTCAATTCTTCCTAGGTGAACATTCTGCAACTGAACCTAAAACTGCACCAACTAAAAGTATTTTTGGAATTCCTATAAGGTAGGATTGATCTGCATGTAGTCAAAATTATGCATGATGTCTTTAGCCACCAAAATTTTCATCATCTAGTAGAGGTGGATGGTTTGTTTATATTGAGAGACTCGGCCTCCAGAATTGCCAAGGTCAAGAACCAGAAATTTGTAGTCCACTTCTTGTTATTCTTCCTGAGCTTCGTAGGTGAGATTCACTTCCCACCCTGCGATAATCCTTCTAGCTTTCTTCGGGATCTCCCTCACATATGCATGCACATCCTCCTTGTTATGCGAGGCCTAATACTTATGACTTTCTATTTTTAGCTTTTGGGATGATGGTTCACCTTTATCCACTTGCGAACCTCTTTTCCAATTTTTCCTGTGTCCCTCTTGTTGGAATTTCTAAGTCTAACTGTTAGAAACCCTTCATGTACTTTTCTGATTTATTTATGCCTACTTGTTATGATTAATTAACAAGTTATTTACCATGTAAATACTGAAAATAAATACAAATACATGGTCAGCACATTACAAATCATCAACGCAAGGAAACAAAACAAGAACACAAGTGACACCATTATTTTTGGACCAATGTCCCCAGAAAAACCCAATGCGGGAAAACTGGTGCAGCTATCTAAGGGTTTTAAGTATTAAGCAGTTTCAAAATATAATCTAGGTACCAAAATTGGCTCAACCAATAGAGAATAATCTCAACAATAGTACCTCCCAGTTGGAGACAAATGTTACAACTAAAACCCTGGATAAACACTATAACAACTCCTACCTCCAATCTGCCCCACAATAACCCTAGCGTTAACCTCTAGGGATTATTTCAGCCCTTTCTGGCCCATCTTCTTCCCAGTGTCACCCTATCTCGCCCTACATCAGCCTCTAGAGGCACTGCGTCAGCCCTTAGAGCCTCTATGTCACCCACGCTGGCTTTTTGATGCACTGCGCAACTCCTAGCTCCCTCTGTGTAAGCTCTAGTTGGCTCTGCATGAACCTCTAACTCACTCTGCTCCTCTCTCTCCCGGCTTCCATGCTGATCCTCATGGTACTATCTCTGCCTCTATCCTTCTGTATTCATTGCCCCTAAGCTGCAACTCAACCACTCTTTCGAATTCCTTAGCAAACCCTGCCCCAGAAAATTGAAATCTTGATCAACTAGGTGTGTTCTCCAAGAGACCCTCAAGCCTCCTCTTATACTTTTCTCGTTGACAATTCAAAGACTAAGATTATGTCCCTAATCAATGGCTAAGATTAACTCTAGCTTGATCCATGACTTTTGGACCCTCCTAACATAGTTTTATATTAATTCACATTAATATTTTATTTTCCATAAGTTTAGACTTAGAGACTCCATTAAAAATATTAATTATTTTAATATCTCTCAAACTGCTTAGAATCTACCCAAACCATTTCTGGGTATTGGAGATCTGATGTGCCTTAGCGTCTCCACCAAGTTTCAAGGCTAGAACATGTCATATGCTACCCCAAATGAACACCTCTACTACTTCTTCCTCTTTGATAGTTTTCGCTCGCGCCATCGTGAGAACCGACATTTGCGAAACTGTAAGCTCTATGCATCCCAACCCTCTCCAGACAACCATCCACCCTGAAGGGAAAGACCGTTGGTCCTGAAACTTGCCTCTGTGATAGGGGGCAAGATCATGCATAAGAGCGAGGAAACATTAGCATTCTAGATATAGCATATAATATGAAACAAGAATGCTCCTCTCACACAACGAGCCTTAATGAGCATAATCTTCTTCCCCTGAACCATTAGAAACAAAGGTGTGGTTCGAGGCCATGCTCTAACAAAAATAGTTGACATAACACCATATCCCATAGAAGAGAACCTTCGAAAATGGGTCAAAACCAAAATGCAAAACAAAGTAATAACATTAAGACAGAAATGATTCTTCTTCCTCATGGATTTTGTTGCATCCCATGCAATGCCAGCACAATGACATGCACATTCCCCCAAAGCTAGAGATATATTCCCCATTCTCTGAAGCATAATTCCATAAAGAATCAAGATCCACAATCGTCTTCCCACTCTGACATTCCATCGAATTGTATAAACAAGAATCCTACAGATTATCTCCATACTCGCTTGATTGTAGGAGGAGAAGGAGAACATCACATACCCCTTATTTGTCGTCTTATAGAATGCCAATGAAGTCCCCTTTCAGAGCGCTCTTGCTTGCAAGTTTCCAATGCCACACCACTAGCTGAATACAACATTGGAGGATCCATAACCATTTTACTTCATTGGACAACCACTTTTTCCACCAAGATTCCCAAATTCTTTGATGATGGTATGCTTTGTCTTGCATTTCATCTTCTCCCAGGCAACCACCACAGTGTCTCCTCTCACTCCATCTAGTGTAGGTCTAACCGACCTCCTATCCTACAAGCATCATCTTAATTGAGATAATCATGATCCCATTGAGATCTTCAACTAGAAAGCACCCCGATCAAAGTTATAGAAATTATTACATTTAATAAAATAATAAAATTTTAATCCTAAATTATTTAAAAAAAAAAAATACTGTAACTATAAGTTATAATAATTATTGTACTAATCATTATTATCAAACTAATTAAAAAAATATATATTAAAAAACAAATCAAATACAATTTATATATTGCAAAAAAATTAAAATTAATGATAATAATTAAACAACATAAATTTTAAATTAAATAAATGTTAATTAAAAAATTAAATTAAAATACAAGTTAATTAAAGTTTAATGAATAAAAAAAATATAATCATGAATCGAATAAAATTATAATAAAATTAAATCAAATATTAAATTAATTTTAAATTAAATAATTTTAATTAAATTAAATTAAAATAATTTTAATTAAATAATTCAAAAATAAATAAAATCGAAACCTTAACATACCTAAACTACCCCTCACGGCCCCATACAACTTCATAATAAACATTTCAAAAAAGGAGATATTAATAATTTTAAATTAAATAAATTAAAATAATTTAAATTAAATTAAATAATTCAAAAATAAATAAAATCAAAACCATAAACTTACCTAACTACCCTCACTGCCTCATACAACTCATAATAAACATTTCAAAAAAGGAGATCGAATATAACTCAAATTCGCCTCCACGTGAAGTAATTCAATGCCCAAACACTTCGACCTCCCACGAATTTCACTCGCATCTAATCCATCGTGCTCGAGTTGCATCCAACTCCCTCTTTCCTCCACAAACCCTGACAAGAGTATAAATTAGCAATTGCCTCAAAAAGTGCAAAGAGAGGCCTATAAAAATAGCAATTGCCCCAAAAGGTGCAAAGAGAGGCCTATAGAAATGTAAAATTGAAAGAATTGTATTTTGGTTCAAAATAATAAATATTATAATAATTCAATCATTCAAACTACACCTAGTCAATAAATTGTCTAAAATAAAATAAATCCTTAATCAAAATTATACAAATTATTATTCTTCGTTTTTCTCAATTATTTCTCTCAATTATTTATATAATAATTTCCAATCAATCATTCAAAATAAATCAAATCAATAAATTTTCCAAATTAAATCCCAACTAATCCAAATTACTTGGGAATATATATGTATAACCCAACAAAAAAATTATATTTATATTGAGCTGTCCAGAGCATTTCCATTCTTGTTATTTCAAAGTGAAGGTATTGGGGGTAAGTTTATTTTGGCATCGCTCTGTTTGGCTAGTGAGATAGTAATTTATTTTGACTTTTGTGAACACAGTTCTAAATACTAGGATCTTGGTGATTATCTTCCCCATCACATTTACTGGGAAAACGTTGTTTAGTGGTGCCAAAGTAACTTAATAATCCTACTCTTCCAAAAGTAGACACTACGGAAAGGGATGACATCATTGGCAAGCATAACAGAGTTCAATTTAAATTTCGTATAGGGCCCCATCGCTGCACAATAACATAATACTCAGACCAAACATCTTAACATCGGTAGTGGATGTAAACAAATTAATATACTGTAACAACACTAAATTTTCTTCTAGTCCATCCCTGATATGGAATCATATTTTGCACACTTCTCATTGGACATCTATAAAAAAAATAAAAAAATAGTTATAGCTTTGCCACAAAAAGTGTTTGGAAGACCTTTATCTTTCAACAAACTCCTAGAAATCTCAACAATTGATCTATTCTTCACAAACATTCTATTGGGAACATTCTATAATTAATGTCTTCCGTACATATCCACTTTCCCTCTCATCAACTTTCCCTCTCAGCAGCGTCTAAATTGTTGAACAATAACAAATACATCATTTTTTTGTTTAATATAATATACGCATATTATCCTACAAAAAATCATTAAAAAAATAAAAAAAAAAATACTTGTTGACTTGTCATGAGACAATGTTTTCGTAACACCACATCTATCTACATTCACTAACTCCATTGGTTTTTTTCTCTCTAACATTTTCTCGGTGGGAAAGGAATTATCAATAATACATTTTTCAGAAGCTTGATCAACATAAGCATTTACAATGAAAAAATTTAATATTCTTATACACATTTTTACCACTAAAGTTTAAAGGGTTATATCATCAGACATTTGAAAGCGAAAATTTGTTCCAATTCCTGAATCAAAACCAAACTATGTAAGATTAATCTTCCTGAAACAGAAACGGCTACAGCTACTGACCTTCCCACCATTGTTCGTTGCCAGCTAAGAATTCAAACCAATAGATAGGTCCATTTTGTGCCACCATTAAGTGGGAGACTTTCTTTATCTCCATATCCCACGCGTTATCCAATGTTTTCCATGGAGTAGGTGAGAGAAATGTTTGAAGGGCGGTGGAGAACAAATATAAGTTCTCGCCGTCGCACACAAACACAGAATCAAATGCCACGTTTGGAGGTGGTGGAAGTGCGTTCTCCATACCACAAGATGGATTTCACACACACAAACTCCTCTTGTTAAGGCATTTCTTGGACTCAAAAATACGCAATACAATGAACTCACGTGGGCAGATAATAGCAGTCGCGTTATAAACACGATCATATAATAATGTGGTATGATCTGCCATAGCATTGCCCCACGATCGACTCAACAACCTCAGGACCGGCCTGGAATCCCATGGAATTTCCCGACATAATCGAGGAATGACTTCCCCGAGAACGACGTCATCACTGAGTCCAAAAACTAAGTCTCTTTCTGCCCAATATCATAACAAAATACATCATTACTGTGTGCAGAAACTAAGAATCTTTCTCCCAAATGACAAAAATCGCAGAAAGCAGAGAAACGAATGTTTAAATAGAACAATGAAATTTGAATGCAATAATCAAGAACAAATAGCTAACTCACCTGCTGCCATGGATGTCTGACATGACACATCAGCAGCCGTTTCTCTGTGATTTTCTTCAATTGCGTCTAATCTGTTCGCAATATTTTCCATCTTTACTAGTATAATGTGTTCACTTCGCACAAAGGTATGAAATGAAGGCCATGTTCCGCCATGTTCCGCCCGTAACTGAAGGATGAAACCCATGACGAGTAACTGAATGAGGAAGACCATGAAGAAATGTGCATAGATGTGAGTTGAGTGGCCCTAAAAAACTGTGTACAGATGTCAGACGTACTCTGTCACTGAAGGACGACGAAGGTCCCTTTCAAAGGAAGGCCTATTGGACTAATTATGTTTAAAAAGATTTCAAATAAATTCCAATATATATCTTAAAATCATTATATATAATACATATATATATTATGTATGTATTTTCATATATTTATATATATATATATAATATATATATATATATATAATATATATATATATATATATATTATATAGAGATTAAATTATATATTATTTTTATTTGAAACTCAAATTTATTATTATTGATTTTTTATCTAAGATTATATGTTTATTGTTTTAGAAAAATTTTTTCAAAATGTATGTCGAAATAGAATTGTGGAATTTATAATTTTATAGATTTCAAATTTCATTTATTTAAATTCAAAATAATTGTTTCTAATGGTTGGGTGAAGAAATTGCATTAATTTAGTATAGGAGGAGCATTTAGATTTTATGGCAGGTTTTTAGAATGGAAGCATTTAATATTTAAAAAAAAAACCGTATTAAATTTAATATTTTGGTTTCTATTTTGTGTTTCTGGAAAAATATGTTCATGTTAAACAACTGATTTATGAGGTAATGTTTTATATAGTGGGAAAATTTTGTTGGATGCTAACGCTAAGGTAAAATGTGAATTTCATTAATAATATGTATGTGAGATAATATTATGAAGAGTATATTATACAAAGGACGAGTTATTATTTAATTTCATTTATTATAATTTTTTAATATTTAGAAGAATTAATTTATATCTTTTCTTTTCAATGTGAGAACTATTATTTTAAAGGATTTTTAAGGTAGAGGATTTGAGTAGAGATTTATTTATTTAAATGACTGAATTTATATTACTTTTGGTCAAAATAATTGTTATTGATGTAATTTCATTCAAAAGTTATGAGAACTAAATTAAACAAACTTCCAGGCATTTAAAAGAAAGATGTAAAAGATTGTTCCAAAAGGATTTTTGGGCAGAGTTTCTTGGCAAGTTGGGGGATGGTAGATATGAGGAAGAAGACTTTAACTATTACAACCATCTTATACATGCTCCAAATAGTATCTTTCACTATGACATGTAGGTTTTATTAATTATATTGTAATTTATTTTTTTTTAGTTGCTTCGAGTGTGTTCTATTTTAATGTCAATTTTATGCACTCGTTCATTGTTCTAGATTGGTTTCTTAACTTTATTATGCATTATCCTTGAATATATTAAATTATTTTTAAATATTTTGGAATACTAGATATTTAAGGTTTATAATCATATTTTGAGTTTATTCATTGCGGGTTTAATCCCATGAATACATGATATTTAGAGTTAGATGCATTGTAAATTCAAAACCCATAAAAACCAGTTCTTCAAATTTTATTTCCATTTTTATTCTTGTTTTCATTATTTTCCCTCACTAGAAAGCATGAAATTATTAACCATTTTTTGACTTGTTTAGATTGTCTAATATTTTACACATTGCATTTAATTTAATGTTTCTCTAATATTTAATATTGAAAATAATTAAATTGAATTATTCTAATTGTTATGTAGGTTGAGTAATGATAATACTTGATGCTATGTTATATAAACCACATGGTTCAATTAGATGTATTTAACACCAGTGTGCTTTAATTTATTTTTTTTCTTTAATTTTAATTTTATTTTTCACTAACCTTTGTGAACTATGATATATATTAACTTACCACTTTTTCCACTCATGAAGTTTCAATTTAATAAGTTTTCTTGATTTATGTACCTTCCATCTCTTTTTCGCAAAAAGCTATATTTTATTTAAAATACACTTTATTGAATAATCTGACCTATTTATTTATTTAATTAGAAAATCTATTTAATTTACGCTATTTTACAATGACTATTCAATTTTGAATATCATTGGGGAATACCCTTTGTGGTGAAAGGGAAGCCAACCCTTGTCACCTAGAGTGGAAGGATCTAGGATCCTTAGTGATGCTAATGATGTGGTCTCAAGTTGTCCTCAGTTACTAGGAAAATTTGAGCACCAACATTTTTTGGCGTCATTACCAGGGAGAAAAAATTGTTAGAGTTTCTTTTTCCTAGTAACTAGATTAATTGGTTAAGTCTATGACCTGTTGGTGAACAGGATTATAACTGTATGCACCTTAAAAGTTTTAAAGTATATCTTTGTTTTTTTTGTTCACTTGACGACTCCTAGATTATATATATTATTTTTATTTTAAAATGAATTTCCCTTGGATTTTTTCAATCTAAATTATATTCTAAGTTACCTGGCATGTTTCATGTTTTTTATTATGCTAGTATTGATGATTATGAAGAAGACAACTTCGAAGAAGAATCGAGGTTCTTCGACGAGCAAGACGAAGATATATGTGATGGTGTTTTCATTAGTTTTGATGTTGATTCATTTCAGGTTCATGTTGATTAGTCAAAACCTCTTATGTATAATGAATATGATAATGATTATTCAATTGTAGGTTTAAATTTGCAAAAATCATATTATTATGATGTTTTTAATATAAATAACCATAATAAATATGATTATGAAAGTAACATCGAATCTATTTACGATGATTATGAACATAATAAGGTTATTTTACATGAAAATGCAAAGAATTAATTCTAAACTTTATTCCAGCTAATATTCATTTATTTATTTTTCCATATATACATCATCACTTGAATAACTCTTTCCAAATTACACACAATTCTTCTTCTCATTATGGTGAACATGAATTTCAAAAACATATAAGTTTCCACATGAAAAATCCTAGCATGATTTTAGATTTCTTTAATAAGGGTGTAAATTATGAATATATTGCATATACAATAATGTTAGAAATTTTTGTATCATTTAAATAATCACACAAAGTATTATGATTTTGTAGTAGTGTAACACCTCTCCCTTGTGTGTTAGACTATTGTAACCTATGCTGAGAAAAGTTGGGTGTTACATGTAATATGGAAAACAAATATATTATTAAATAAATTAATAAATAAACCACTTGGAAAAACAAAACACCAAGAGATGAGATTTTTTCCAAATCCCATTGAGGAATGGGGTAGGGATAAATCTTCATGATAAAGCTTCTAGATGTGATTCTAAATAAGATTGGATGGATCGGAGATAAACATCCATTGGATGGATTGGAGATAAATATCCATCAAGAAAAACATAAGATATTTGTGAGAGATGAAGGTAAGATTTTATGAGGAAACGCTTCATGGGAGATAAAGGCAAGATTTTCTGAAAAAAACCTAGGAAAATGGACAAAATGCATAAAAGTGAGACACCACTAATGAAACTATATCAAGAAAGAGGGTATTAAATATCCATTTCATAGATCAATTGGAGGCAGTTGATCCATGGAAAGAACCTCGGCTCAGGGAGAATTAGAGGTGATTCATGGTTGGGTGGTGGTGCTCTGCTCTCGAAGTTTTAGTTGGGTTCATATGTGTGGAATGTATTTTATGTTGGTTTATTCCCCTCTCTATTACAGTTTCAATTAGTCTTTGAGAGAATTTTCTTAAGTATCCTCACCTTAAAAATGACTAAATGGATGCATGTGACAATAATGTAGTCTAAGGCAAAACTAGTAGAGGAATGAAAAATGTGGGTTGATGAAATAATGTAAATCACTCTTTTTAACTTCTATGTCTCCTCAAAGGTGAATTCTATATTGGAAGTATTGGATATATATATTTTTGTTACATTTCTTAGCTTAAGGTTTAGAACTATCTATGCGTTGTATTATATATTATAGAATGATTTCCCTTACTGTGGGCTTGTTGTGCATGTCGGTATTCCTTTGACTATTCTAAAGGAGTTGGAAAATGATAACTACAAGGTGTTAATGTTAATGATTTCCATAAAGTCATTATTCTAAAATGGCATTTAATAATGCTGAGATAGTTATTAAATCTAACGTTAGGTGGTAACCCTAGTGCATGTCTAACAATTAGGATATAATTCTTCTAGTTGTGTACTTATGATTCTTGGTATGTACTCATGTGAATGCATAATAAGAAATGTAACCAATGAGGCTCGGTTATCCATCTTTGCATGTTACATAAGAATTAATTTAGTAATGCCTCTTGAATATGCCTATGTCATGCCTATAGGGTGACTGTGCTAGCATAGGTGGACAAAAGTTATGGACTAATGAATGCTTACTTGGAGTCGTTATGGGTTGCATGCCATGCCTCCTTGTTCAACCGGTAACTATTCATAAGGAATGAGAAAATGATTACAATTATAGTGCCTAGAGTGTATGGTTCATTAATGAGATGATTGTTTTAGTTTATGAGTATAATTATAGGGATAAACATTATGCATGTAATAACTGTTGAATCTAAACTATAAATGAAGAAATTTGAAGTTACTAGGGCCTAGCAGCTATTTTTCTAGGGTAGTCTCAGGAGGTACATCACAAACGGTATGAGAGAAAAGTTCAAACATTGAGGCCTATGGGAAATCCACCTCCGCAGCGTTTTCATTGACGCGTTTTAATTATAAAATCCTAAGATCCATAAAGACGAAATTGGATCTTAGAACTTCGAATATGTTAATACAATATTGATTTTCTTATCATTAAAATTCCTTAAGGAAAAATCCAAAATGTTAACAGGGTTTAGTGAGAAATTATTAACATATGCATGATAATTTAGTTGGATCAAGCAACTAAATTTAATGAAGACTGGGTTATATGCAGTTAAAAACACCATCTAAAATTTGACATCTCATAAGCATTATGTTATCAGCTAAAGGGTATCGACAATGATATATATGTAGTTTT
>APFE030263374.1:196480-226486 GCA_000404065.3 Pinus taeda | reverse complement strand
GCATGCAAATTATTTCAGTGTTATCGTAATAATTTCCATACAATGTTCGAGGAACTTGACTTTGTTAGAGTGGTCATTGATAGCATGTTGAACTCTGCAAACATGTCCAGCTCTTATTGATTGTATTTTGTATAAGAATTATCTAGGACCACACTTGAGCTATATTATAATTAGTGTTCGAACTACGCTTTATATATGGGTTTCCTTTTTCTCAAGAAGAGAGAATAACATTGAATAACCTTGAGCAGTGCCTTTGCTCTATAGTAGACGGAAATGATTTGGAATTATTTATCACCCAATCCAGATTGTCGAATGTGGTATTTTTGCTTGTGCGTTGGCAGAGATTAACCATTTGGAAATTTTGGATTACAATTATATTACATAATTGAAACTTCTGAAATTCACACAACCACCAATATGGTGTGAGTTGACCTAAACGACTATTTCTCGTATAAGCATCAAAGTGGCCAACACATTAATTAACATACTATTGCTTCAGTTAAATGAGGGAAGAGGTTTTCTCATACCACTAGTTGATTAGGATTAATGGAAGTTCACCAATACGCTATCGATGCGAAAAATGAAATATTGCTTGTAAGTTAAGGAAAGATTTAAAATCATCCAAACAACAGTGTTGTTAAAACCCAATTTTCTGCTTCTTTTAATGTTGAGGAGGCGATTGTTTTATTCTGAGTTTATGAGTAAAAGAAGCAATGCGTACCAGAAATTGCGTCCTCAAAGTCTATTAGATTATCCTAGCTTGGCCAGTTTCACTCACGATGATAGTGGGAAGCCTTACAACATTGGGATCCAGACATGCGTGTTTTAGATTGCCGTGGAGGACGTGCATTGGAATGATTTTTACAAAATTACAACTGTATAAATTGATAAAAATGAAGTGAGATTTTTTCATGAGTCATTACTCAAGCTTCAATCAAGTATTGGGGCACTTGTTGCGCCCTTAGGGAGAGTAGCTTTTATTTCTCGAATATGATTAGAAAGTTTCTCAATCAGAATGTACGCTGATGAGGTTGACTGTAGACTGTGGCATAAAATCTCGGCTACTGTTGTTTTCTCTTTGTTTAAATGCTGCCTTTCGCGTGTCATGCCATAGTTCGGAGGTATGAAAATTCGCCACAAAGCCAATGATATTGTTCCATGAAAGATCGCAGAAAAACCATAGCCATTGTTTCCTTTGTTGACTGGAAGTACCAAGCTACTGGGTTGAAGGCGATAGGTTGAGATGATGAATCATCATCATCATCGCTATCCATACATCGATCCCTACGTCATGAAAGGATAATATTGGGAAAAGAAGGATAATGGTTATCCTCACACTCCAATATGTAGAGGCTATGAATAATCGAATAAACTAGCTCGATCCTAAATGAATTATCTTGATCTCAAGTTGTGAGAGTCGAGCCTAATTGTTATAGGAAGTGAAGAGGCTATAATTAAGAGAATGCTTACCCTCGATCATAAGTGTAAAAGAAGGAGGATCTTGCCATCAGTTATGTGGAGTCGAGGATGGCATGAGTATTTTTTTTCCTTTTATTTTTTTATAATTTTATTAAGATCAAAATCAGATTGATATATGTATTTTCCCGCTGACTGTATTACGTGTGGAATAATTGTGTTTAACACTAGATAAAGAGCAGACAAGCATCGTATGTATGTCGAACAAATGGTTACTATCAGAAAGGAATGATTAATAAATTTAAATTATTTTTTTACAATAATGTTGCACGCATCACAAGCACATGTGGTGGCACATTTGATGTCTGCAAACTATTCCAATAAAAAAAAAAACAAAAATCATTGCATGTTTGTATGGACAAATGTCGAAGGTTTCATGTTTTCCGAGGCTTTAGAATTCAAAGTATGAAATTGAGACCATTTGAGAAGAATAAGGTGCATGGTTGTTTTAGATTTGATGATCCAAGGATGACCATTGGCCTTTTGTTTATAAAACATTAGGATTTTATTTCTTATAGTTTTCAGGTTATTAAATAGCTTTCATACTAAAGAAACTTACCAATTTCCTAAAAAGAAGTGGACACAATAATTGTGTAACTTTATTGTGGAAACATATCATTTAATTGTTGCAACTGGAACATCCATTCAATGTATGTTTGCATTATACAGTAAATACATTGTATTTTACATTGTTGTTAGCAATTCACTCATAGAACGCGACATATTATTTATAACTTATAGCCACTGTTATATTGTTCCATTGCGACTCTATGAAGAACTGTCACCACTCAGTGACAAACGTGGGTTGCTCATCATAATAAAAAGGCCCATTGTTGATATGTGTTATAATAGTCACAATAATTCATTATCGAAGTGACCCATATGTGTTATAACAATAATTCATTGATAGTCGAAGGAATGTTAACCCTGGTAAGCTTAGGCATTGCATCTACCACAACAGGACAACATCTGGAACAAGAGAACTCTTTCGACGAGAAGCACACAAATGATTTATGATAATAAAGATTTTGAAGATTTTTTTAAATTGAAAATGTACATATAATTGGTACAATTCCGGATGCAAGTGACAATTGTCTAAAATCAGAGTTCAACTTTGAAATAAGGACATGTTCATAATAATTAAAATTAATAACAAAGTTGAAAGGAAGTTAGTTTTATTGAGCATTTATTCCAAAGCTACTTGAAAACTTCAAAAGAAATTTCCGTACCTGTCTCTCCATACTGCAATATTAACTTCATTTGTGACCTTGAGAAAATAGTTGTTAAACAACTCGATTTAGAGTTGCAGATCATGGATGGAGTAGACGATTATGAGGTCAGACATTAGGTTACTGCTAAACTTAAATTAGTTTTTACAAATTTAAATTTTTTAAACCATGCCATCATACATAGTCTTACCAAGGTGTATTGTAATAGCAGTTGATTGATTTGAGGTTATAGATATTCCTAATAATTGAACAGTGAATATAGTCACTCAAATCAATTGGAATGTCAAGTTTTAATCGCAGAAGCCTCGGAAAGTATCTTTCGCTTAAGTATTTTCAAAATGAAGAAGAGAGCATAAATGGTGAAGGTGGGGTTATATTTTGAAAGCTCTTTACAGTGAATTACGCCTTCTTCAGAGGTATAATGATTGTGCTTCAGAGATTCATTTCATAACATGCATATTTCATATTTTGAATACTCAGATTTGTCCCCCAAAATATGTATTGTAATTTCTTGAATCCTATATAGCAGGGTAGATGGAAATATATTTTCGAAATTTATGGTTAGAGTTATAAGGTATCAAAAGTATCAAATATCATATTAATGATCGCTTAATCAATTTGAATTGTTGGGCACATGTTAAGTCCTTTTTAGTATGGATGGAAAACAACTGTAGATTTGGGGACTAAAGAATTAGATATGCAGAGCTAGAATCAAGATACCTTCTGATAGTTATATGAAAAATTCTTACAATTACGTTATTATTGCATGCTTAAACTATATGCTATAATCAGCAAAGGGGATTAAATGATGATAACATGTTTTATACGTATGGTCATGATATACTAATTTGGCATGCTATGTTAGTAGTTGGCTGAATAAAAAAAATACCTAAAAATTGATGAGATGATGCTCAAATGGTTAGCAGAAAATTGCTTTGGTATGATTACGTGCTAAAGTGAAAAAGTAACATGATATAAAGTTACTTTTATTGAGTTTCCTCCTAGATAAGAAGTTCAAAATGTTATGGAAGTTCAAAACTTAAGTAATGGATAAACACTCTTATGTGGATAATTAATTGATAGTCATAACATGGTCATCATATTAATATAATATTAATCTTGTTAAACAAGTAATACATATAGGAGCAAAAACATCGCCTGTGTGACACAGAGGTAGGACTCATTGAGAAATAGAATGAGTTGAATGAATGGGTCTTAATATGAGAAGGAATCACAAATTATCACAACTAAACTATGATAAAATCAAAGAATAAGTTATCTTGTATGTGGGAGAACCTGGGTGTAATTGGTTTTGGATAAGAAATCCAAGATCAAAGTATGATGTCCTGAAAATCCTTAAGTAAATATATGAGAAAAACAGAAACTAATCATTACACAAATGATAAACATACCAATTATCGGATAGATAAAGTATGGGGAAAAGAGAGACTCCCTAGAAAATGATCTAAATACCCCTTAGTGAAGGAAGAAAAACTTTATTAGAAAATTATGCATAGGTAATTTAACATGCATAGGTTGGAATCTATGGGATTCCGATTGAATAAAGCTACATTCATAAAGTATATGATAATATAACCTAAACTAGGAATGAGATTGTCAAGTGGATGTGAAAATATGATACAACTTATTATAAACACCATATATTAATAATGATGGTATGATAGGAAGGACAAGGAATTGACACCAGAAGTACACCTAGTGTACATACGTATTGGAAGTCTAGAAGCAAGTCTTGATGCTTCATTGGAAAATGCCTCTGAGTTACTAAGAAGAAAATGGGTGAAGCAAAAATTTTTACAGAATTGCTCCTCATAATGATCTAAAAAACCAATGTTAGCATAACACATGCATCAAGCAAGATAAGAGAGGATAACAAATCCCTTGGTTTTAAGGATGTGAAGTGGAGAATAGTATAATTTTTCGCTTATAACCCTTGCATGGGAATTGTATGCAAGTGCATATTGTTTAATTGTAATGTTTAGACCTACATGAACCAACAAGGTGTTGGAAGAAGGAAATTTGATGACTTGATTATTTAAGAACTAAGAAAATTTGTTATGATGGGCATGAGACTTCAAGTATCTATGATATATTGAGTATCATAGTCTGCTTTATAATGTATTTCATTTTTGTGTCCGATACCCTGAGGTTTTGTTCAAACCTGGTATAGATGATAGATTGAATTTCAAAATTAAGAGTTATGGGGTAGGATGACTATTTTGATACTATTAATATTGTTGCAACCACATGACATAGTAAAATGGTTGCTAAACAATGGCACTTCAACTGTATGATATAAAAACTTTCATTCATTGCGAAAATGAACCATGTTCATGATAGACTCAGAACAGTTGTTCTACTTACCAGAAATAGATGAAGGAATGTTTGGCATGATACTAATAGGGTGGGAAGCATGTGGATATAGTGTATTACATGCAGGTGATGCTATGAGCATGATATGATGGGCAGTACATATAGTAGCAATATGGATATATGCACGATATTGGGAAGGTGTCTGGTAAGGAAACCAATTTGGAGGTTGCATAGAAGAAGGAAGTTAAGAAATGGTTCAAGGATAAGTAACAATGGTTTATTTATAGCTTGGCATACATATGATTATGATGAGTATATAAGGTTATGATGGTTATATGTGAGCTAACTTGTTATGAATTTTTATGCATATTGGTGTGGCAAACATGCTAACTAACGTGTTGTATGCAGAGAAACTGCAAGAAGGAAGGGTTATACAAGAACACAAAGGCTTGGAAGAATGCAATGGGAGAACATGAATTCTTCAAATGAAATGAAAATGGGAAACATAAACGATAACTACTTTAGTAGTATTAAGTAACAAAATTATGATATTGATCATGATAAACCTACTTGAATTTCTACATCTAAAATTTCTTACAATTTTTTTGAAAACCATGTTATAGGTAGCTATGGAAGGAGATGTGCTCGAGCACTCCTTGTACCTAACATATGTTGGTAGACTTGCACTAGATGGAAAGGTCATTAGAGTTGTTGATTTATAAGCCAACTACCTATGAACGGGGACATGATGCAGTAATATGCAGGGGACAATGTAAAATTTAAGGGGGGAAGTATGTAACACCCCTCCCTTATGTGTTAGACTATTGTAACCTAAGCTGAGAAAAGGTAGGTGTTATATGTAATATGGAAAACAAATATATCATTAAATAAATTAATAAATAAATCACTTGGAAAATCGAGACACCAAGAGATGATATTCTTGTCAAATCCCATTGAGGAATGGGATAGGGATAAATATTTCATGATAAATCTTCTAAATGTGATTCTAGATAAGCTTGGACAGATTGGAGATAGATATCCATTGGATGGATTGGAGATAAATATCCATCAAGAAAAGCATAAAAACTTTGGGGGAGATAAAGGCAATATTTTATGAGGAAAATCTTCGCGGGAGATAAAGGCGAGATTTTCCAAAAAAGACCTAGGAAAATAGAAAAATTCCATAAAAGTACGATGCCGCTAATGGAAACTATATCATGAAAGAGGTTATTAAATACCCATTGCATAGATCAATTGGAGGCAATTGATCCATGGCAAGAACCTCGGCTCGAGGGGATCAGAGGTGATTCATGGTTGGGTGGTGGTGCTCTGCTCTCCAAGTGATGTTTTAGTTGGGTTCATATACATGGAATGTACTGTATATTGGTTTCTTCTCCTCTCCATTATAGTTTCAATTAGTATTTGAGAGAATTTTCTTAAGTTTCCTCACCTTAAAAATTACTGAATGGATGCATGTAACATTAATGTAGTCCAAGGAAAATCTAGTAGAGGAATGAAAAATGTGGGTTGATTCAATAATGTATATTACTCTTTTAACTTATGTGTCTCCTTGAAGGTGAACTCTATGTTGGAAGTATTGGATATATATTTTTGTTACATTGCTTAGTTTAAGGTTTAGAATTGTCTACGCATTGTATTATATGTTATAGAATGATTTCCCCTATTGTGGGCTTGTTGTGCATGTCATATTCCTTTGACTATGCTAAAGGAGTTGGAAAATGATAACTACAGGGTGTTAATGTTAATGATTTCCATAAAGTCATGATTCTAAAATGGTCATTTAATAATGCTGAGATAGTTATTGAATCTAACATCAAGTGGTAACCCTGGTGCATGTGTAACAATTAGGATATAATGCTTCTAGTTGTGTAGTTATGATTCTGGGTATATACTCATGTGATGCATCATATGAAATGTAACCAATGAGGCTAGGTTAGACATCTCTACATGTTGCATAAGAATTAAGTTAGTAATACCTTTTGACTATGCCTATAGCCTGCTTGTATCTTAAGTTTGCTAGCAGAAGTGGATGAAAGTTATGGGCTTATGAATGCTTACATGGAGTCATTATGGGTTGCATTCCATGACTCCTTCTTCACCTAGTATTTATTCATAAGGAATGATAAAATGATTACAATTATTGTGCATAGAGTGTATGGTTCATTAGTCAGATGATTGTTTTTTGTTATGAGTATAGTTGCACGGATAAATGTTATGCATGTAATAACCGTTGAATCTAAACTATCCACGAAGAAATTTGAAGTTACTAGTGCCTAACAACTATTTTTCTAGGGTAGGGTCAGGAGGTACGTTACAAGAATATTTTATGGAAGAATTCTTTAAAAGAACATCATTTTATCATGGTGTAGACATCAACTCCCTTTTAGGAACTAAAATGAGTAAAACACCTTATCCTTTCTTACAATTACTGGACATATTACTATTTTCAAAACTTAAAGATAAGAGTCTTGGAGTTGATAAATTATTGTCTTGGTTACACTAGTTGTTCGGCTTCTTTGAATAATTTTGCTTCTAAAAACACATTATATACAAACCTTGTACATAAATAAATTGCTTTTACTTATGCTTTTTAGGTTCATAATGAATAAAGATGAAGGTTTTTTGCATCTTGAAGAGTCTTTATGTGATCATAATAGAATGGAATGCACATATACGAGTCCTTAGTATGAACCATATTAACGATTTTTTGAGAATTATTTAAAGACTTGGTTTGTAAAACATGCTTGAGGGGTAACAATTTTTAAAGGGATCAAATCTCAATTTTTTTAATGTCAACTTCATATTGAAAATTTCTCACCACATCTCTCTTTCATACTACTTATACATAAATATTAATGGGTCACATTAAATCATAAGAGCTAGACCTATAACCATAATATTGAGCTTTCATTAAATTCAATTGAAGCATTCATAGTGCTAGTTACATTATAACCATGCATGAGACTTTCCCTTATCACCATACTACCTTAAGGATAGAAATCAATGTTTTCTTGGGTGGGACATACTAGTATCTGTCGTGGCTATAGATGCACACTGGAAATGGAGCAAGGAAATTAACATTAGATTAAAGTCTAGTGTGGAATCCTCCCACTCCTTCATTTGACGTAACTTCAAATGGAGCATATTGATATCTCCATCGGGGATATGAATGCTTTCTAGAAATGGAGAAAGGTTAGTGCTAATGGACTAGGTCTAGTGCGTAATCCTCTCATCCTATGAATACTATGTTTGCTAAATAAATTCAAAGAAGGGCTTGTAACACGAAGAGAAACAAGAATTCAAAGAGTTCCCCATTTAAGGATAGTGGACGACTCTATTGAGTCTAGGGATGCTCAATAGTAGTGAAGAAACATCTGATTCTTGAAACTCATGTCATGCAATAAAAAGGAAGATAAATCCCTGACAACTAGTCTCACTAGTTTCAATAAAATCTTACCCAAAATTGGAAGTCACTCTTATGAATCATAGTCATCTCTATTATTTATATAATTTCTCAATCATTAACAGAAAACATGTATGACTTTTTATGGCATTGAATACTCTTATGAAGTGAAGAATTTATCATTTATGATCATATTCCCTTAATCATTATCATAAGTACACGAATAAACTTAGTATACAAACAAACATCTTATATAAGTGAATAATCATTAAACTTATTAATCTATATGTACTGGGACCTCACATTTATTATTTTTTCATTATTTCTATTGATTGACTAAGCCTTTAGGATGCAAAATATTTCCTTCTATTGCTTTACTTTTTTCTCTTCAGTTTCCTTTTTTGATTCCATGCCCAATACGAAGGCTTTTGTTCTATGGTCTTGATCCTTTGTAGGGGAGTATCATCCTCTGTTGGAGCCAAATGTTGTCACCAATTTGACCCCAATTAGATGTTGGCTCCTTCTAATAGTTTCTCCTTGTGCCTCCTCTCATATTCTCATAATCTAAATTTACTTCCTTGAATTTTCTTGTTTTCTATGCATTAATTTAGTTGTAATAGAAATCATTATAATTTATAGACATTATTGTATTTAATGGAATAATAAAATTCTAATCTTATTTTTTTTCACAAAAATAGTCTAACTATAATTATAATAATTATTGTTAATACTCATTATTATTAAAAATAATTACAAAATAATAAAATTTAGAAACAAATCAATTACAAAATTATTATTGCAAAAAAATAGAAATTACAAATTAATCATAATAATTTAAACATAAATTATAAAATAATATAAATGTTAATTAAAAGATAAAATACAAATACAAAAATTAAATAAAATAGAATTAATTAAAATTAATGAATAAAAAATTTAATCAGAATTAAATAAATTATTAATATAAATTAAATCAAATATATAAATTAATATAAATTAAATAAATATAAATAAATTTGAAATTAAATTAAATTAAATGATTAAAAATTAATTTAAAATTGAAACCTTAAACCTACCTAACTACCCTTATTACCACACACAACTCATAAAAAGCATTTCAAAAAAAGAGATGGAGTATAAGTCAAAATTGCCTCCATGTGACACTTGACGTCCCACAAATTTCACTCACATATAATCCATTGGGACCGAGTTGCACCCAACTCCCTCTCTCTTTGTAATATCCTTCTTCTTCTTTTTTGTAAAGTTATAGTGGCTAAGATAGTATAATTAGTAGTTAAAAATACTGGTAATAATGACAGGTTGGCCAAGTTCTTTTTGGAAAAAGAATTATGATAATGTAATTATTTATGTTGAAATAATAAATTATGATGTTGCAAGGAATTAGCTAGAAAGAACAAAAGAACAACTGAGATCATTATCCTGATTCATAGTTCTAGATCAATGAACTGGATTTAGGAAAAGAGGAAAAACACTGAAGTTTCCTAAATCACTCCGAAGAAAAATCCCTTTAGAACAAAACCATGTGATTTTTTGGATAAGTAGAGAAATGAATCTGGAAAAATCACCCAGTGGGGGGGAAACAATAGTGGAAGGGATAGGAAATCACTGTAGCAGAAAAAGGATGGGCTCTAAATGATGAAAAAGAAATTTTTTCTCATAGAAAAACTAAAAAATTCCTAGGTTATGGGGATTAGCAGATTCCTGAAAAAACGAGATGTGATTTTAGAAATTCTATCGGGGAACGTGAAATATAAATAAAGCCCATACTAGACTAGTAGAGGTTTTTGGTTCTGGGAGAATTATTGATATCATCTCGAGGGTAACCAGGAGATAAGGTTCACGATTGGGTGGAAAATTGTTCACTCCAGTTTAATTCGGTTGCAGAAAATTGAATTCTGGTAACCGTGTGTTCATTATTTTGTGCATATTTACATAAATTTTGATATATAAGTTTCTTTGAATTCTGATATAACTATGTGGCATAAATTTATACAATAATTATTTATGTTATACTTATCAGGCAGAAATAAGTTTTGTGTAATTGTTTTCTCATATTTACTCATATTAAGATTTTAATGTAGAAATAAGTTATATGAAATCATTTTTCAATGATTATTGAACTTATGTTTAGCATGCAGGATTAGTTAAGGATATTGACTTTAGCAGGGTGGTGATTTTAGTAGAGTGAGGCCTGAGGGGGGGGGGGGGGAACTTAGATAGGGTGATAAACATTTTTGAAAGTTGATGTTATCGGATGGGGTAGCTGTGTGCCTAATTTAGTGAGGGATATCCAGTAAGTAATGGGATCTAGGTTTTCATTTTACCTGAACCCAACTCTGAGACATCCTCTTGCATGGTTGTGAGTAGGCTAGTTGGTATGCGGGGTGTAGATAGATGGGGAAAGAGGAAACATAAATGACTCCTTCCTAAGACAAGTTTGTTGCCACTCTACTCACAAGTCCTAATGATATCAAGTGTTGTAATGCCACATAGTGGACATAGTTACCATGTTATTTGTACACGGCTCATACAAGATGGAAAGGTCTAGATGGACCTTAGTTTATATACATACAGACCAAGAGAAAATCCAAAGTATAATTGATGAATATCTATCTCGTAGACTAGTAAATTTAATGCAGGTTGGGGGAAATTGTTATTTTAGTGTAATAGAATAGTTACAGTAAAATCATTCACAAAATGAATTCATAGAGAAGTTTGGTCAACTCATTTCCTAAGCGCACTCATGAAGTGGCTATAGTAAACAACCTAAGAAAAAACACGCGAAGTAGTTACAAAGAATTAATAAGGAGCAGATTAAGCTCTACGAATGGCTCACAGAAATAATACAGTTGGAAATCCATTAAACATTAATTAATAGAGTTACAATACTATAATGAAAAAACATCAAATAGTAATTGTTCAAGAGTCATTACGAGTTTAAAAATAAATAGGACTTTCGATACACTATCAACTAATCAAAGAATTATCAAAAAACCCTCACTCGCATTTGTATGCATACAGAGGGAACAATCCCTAGACCTGAGCTAGAGCCAAACCAAGGCCTCAAAAAGACTGAAGAAGATAAGGTAGTTATTCCCAATCAAAGACATAGTAATAATAATAATAAAATAATGGAATATATTCGAACAAGAGCTATTAGTCTAACCATGGATAGCATTCACAATCTGAACTTTCTTCGCATTAAGAAGTAATATAGAGTAGTAAGATTATATCAATTTTAATATGATAAAGGATAACTCACACACAGGAATGATGAATTAACACAGATCAAGTAAAAGTAACCATAGCAACTGAAATTTATAGGATCAAAGCATAACTGTCAATATAAATTAGACATTATCGAATCATTAAAGGTACAATAGTAATATAAAACATCGTTAACCCAATTAGGTAAGGAATGTCATTACCAAAGATAGAGCTTAGGAGGATGTCTGAAATCATTACAATATACGAAGATTATTAAATGAATTTGAAAACTCTAACAAGAGTAAAATACTCTAATTGAAAATTTCCTAGTGATTAGTTTCACATCGCGACTACAACCAAGAGAGTTTGAACAAAACCCATTTCTGAAAACATATCGACCAAACCAGAGGAGAATTCCTCTTATCAATTATAACCAGATCATACCCTTTAGAAAGATAGGAGAATACAGAACCAACCTGGTAAGTGCGACACAACTCAAGGTTAGCTAGGAAAATGCATGGAAAGACCTTATGTAGTCGCTAACAAGAATTAAAGTTACCTGCCCTGAAACAAAAAAAAAAAAAAAAAAAAAAAAAAAAAAAAAAGAGAAGAAAAACCATTCACAAATCAGTGAGCCGTAGGTAGTAGGGATAAATAAATGTTTAGTGTTCTTCTATATGAGAAAAATGAACAACATTAACCCAAAATTATACCTTTGAAAGCTTGAGGATCGCTGCATACTGGAACAGAAAGCCACAGTGCATACCAAGCATTGTGAGCAATGGAATAGTGCAACAAATTACCTATGTAAAATTGGCGAATAGTTGATTGTGTGATAATTTACCTAAAGTGTGCAAAGGTGAATGGGTGGGCTCCATCTCTGAAGGGTCACCAAGTTTTCCCCAATTTTGCACCTAAAAGTCCTACAAAAAATGGGGAAAACATTCAAAACGCATATAATAAATTGGGCAGGAAAATAATAGTAAACAAAGTTAAACCAAAATAAAATATATAACTTAAATATCGGTAGGTAGTCAAAACCTAAACATTTTTCAAGCGTAAGGAACCGAGTCAAGAAGGAAGCAAAGGGACCCCAAGGCCAACTAGGTGTTCTCCATGGGAAGATGCCATAAACCATATGTCATTCCCTCCTAATAATTTTGTCACTAAGGAACCATACCTCGACCATAAAGGGAAACCTCATGCGCAAACCATGAAAATAATGGAAACCACACGCAAATGTAGAACTAAAATAAACGATTGCGGAAATGAGGGAAGATATAAGGTTACAACCATTTAGGGTTTGAGGGTTTCATTATGAGTCATCGATCTATCCCCAGATGATCACCACTCATGAAGTCTTATCAACCATAGAGTTATAAAACCAAGGAAACCCTGGTACACGGAGAAGGGTAAGACCATATGGCCCCAAGGGATGTGGCACCACTCTACTCACCCACGACATAGCTTGGAATGGGAGGACATGGGTGCATTGAGGGCGCTGATAGTAGGTTGTAGAAAAGTGCACCATGTTAATAAAGAAGGTAACCATGAAGGTATAAGGGAAAATATTATTACAAAGTATCACTAAGTACAACGATATGTTATAGTTGGTTAGAGGATAAAATCACCCCCTTGGTATTCGGGGGTTACAGACATGAATTGAATGTAGATAGTTAGAATTTTAATGTAAAATATATAGGGAGTATGGCCACATGTCTTAAGGGTGATGAGGTGCAATAGAAGAAAACCATCCAATGACATAATGTAATGTTATGTTTTTTAGGGGAATACTCTAATCATCAATAATGGCTATTGTTATGATTGAAAGTAGGAAAAAAATAGAGTTGGGGAATATGTCAAATGGTATTAGAGCCGATATTTATGCATTGGGCCTGCATAGAGGTTCCATTACAGGTTACAGGTAGTAGTATTCGCAGTAACAAGAAATTTCTAATATTGAAAAAAAAATTATTTGGATTCTGGTTTCACACTCTAAGTGAAGGATGGAGGATAAAAATATGGAAACTACAGGAGGGGAGGAATTATATGTAGACCTGGGAGAAGGGGGTATGTCCTCCCTTGATCAGTTAGCAGGGGTAATTGAAAATTTACAATAATAACTGGCACAACTCCATAATAGAAATGAGTGATTAATAAAAGTTAGTGAAGAACAAGAGATATTGATTAGTTAGTGAAGAACAAGAGACATTGATTAGAGAATGGACTAAAAAATATAGTCATAAGACTGTTGAACCAGCAGGGTCAAAACATAAACATCCAAGATTAACGTAGGACAAATCTAAAACCGAGGAGGAATCTAAAAAATTATATTCTAAGTACCAGAAAGATAGAAGAAGAAAGGAGCTACAAGGTGAGTTCCAAAAGATAAAACCCCCCACCTTTGATGCAGAAAAGGAAGAAGATGTCGAAGATTGGCTTTTCAATATTGTTAAGTACTTTCTAGTGTATGAATACAAAGGCTACTTGAAAGAAAGATTAGTAGTCTACTAGTTGTGGGGAAAATCCACTCTCTTGTGGGAGACAAAAATGATACATCTGCTAGAATAAAAGACGGTGTCGTGGGAGGAATTTCAGCAGAAATTTAAAGCCTATTATCTAAGTGAAAGGTACTATGATGGTCAGGCGAAAGAATTTATGAATTGAGGTTGGGAAAACTTACCATGGACGAATCTATCACTAAGTTCACCAACTTTATTTGGTATGTGCCTTACATCTGGGAGGAAAAAGAGAAGTTACATAGGTTACTGAATTGTTTATGAGTTGTATACAAAGAAAGAATTGAATTTTATAATCCTAGGAGAGGATGAAGCAGTTAGAAAGTTGAGTCTCTTTTATCAATAATTTCGAAATTGAAGATAGAGCTATCGACCTTGGTAGAATAAGGATAAAAACAAGATCGGGATGAACCTAAAGAGGCGGAAACTAGCTTACTTAAAAAAATTGGTAAATACCACCAACGGAAGGAAATCATTAGGAATGAGCTTACTCAACCAGCATAGTCTTACACGGGCTCTAGGCTGGAAAGTTGGGCAACAATAAGAATATGGGAGGTAAAGAAAGGGAGTCATTAAAGTGTTGGGGTTGTGGTAAAACCCACTTTCTATGGGATTGTCCTCACAACCCTAAATCGTTCCATAATGTATAGGTAAAATCTAAAGCTTCTATGGTAAATGATGTGTCCCGGAGTATCCCATGAATCAATGCAACCATGGAAAACTGGCAAGAAGAAAATCAATCTACCATGATTGAAATAAAAGGTATTATCCAAACCCATGATGTGTCTATTTTAACGGACCCTAGGGCTATCCTGAGCTATATAAAGCCTCAGATTATGGAAAACTGTGGTTTAAAATAAAATAAAAATTCACCATCTATGGCTCATTTAGCTAACCACTAGTACTAAAAGGAGAGTGACCCACGTGGTAAAGAAAGGTGTAGTAAATTTAAATGAATACCTCACCAAAATAAATTTAAATATCCTCTCTTTAGGATCATATGATCTCTTGGTGGGAATGGACTGGTTAGAACAACATAAAATTGTTGTAAACTATTTGGAAAATACAGTGATTTGTGTGAACCCCCAAGGGAATTCGTTTATGGTGAAAGGAAAACCAAAACCAATTACAGTAAGGCAAATAACAACCTTAAAACTGAAAATAACAATAATAAAGGGCTGCCAAGTGTATGTAGCACATGTGGAAGAGCAGGAAAAATAGACTGAAGCAAGAGGATTAGACCAACTACTAGTTGTGAGAGAATTCCAAGATGTGTTTCCTGGATAAGTCCCCAAGATATCCTAGAGAAGCCTTCATTTCTTGATTAAATTAGTGCCAAGTGCTACACCTATGTCTAGAGCTCCATATAGAATGAGTACCCGAAAATTGATAGAGTTAAAAATTTCAACTACAAGAGTTGCTTGATAAAGGTTATATTAGACCAAGTGTGTCCCCATGGGGAGCTCTGGTATTGTTTGTTAAGAATAAATAAGGTATACTTAGAATGTGTATTGACTATAGATAGCTGAATAAGCTAACCATAAAAGACAGACATCATCTACCCCGAATTGATGATCTATTTGACTAGGTAAGAGGGCAAACTATTTTTTCTAAGATTGATTTGTGAACTGGATATCACGAGTTGAACATAAGGGATGAGAATATACATAAGACAACTTTTATGACGGGGTTTTGACATTATGAATTCCTGGTATTACCATTTGGAAACACTAACGCCCCTTCTACCTTCATGTGTTTCATGAATAGTATATTGCACAAGTTTTTGGATCAATTTGTGTTAGTATTTATTGATGACATTTTAATATACGCAAAGAATGAGGAGGAACACCAAGAGAATCTAAAATTAGTATTACAAACTCTTAGAGAAAATCAGCTTTATGCAAAGGGCTGTAAGTGTGATTTTTTAAAAACTAAAATCCAATATTTGGGGAATATCATCTCCAAAGAAGGATTGGTGGTGAACCCTAAAAAAATTAAAGGCATTATGAATTGGCTGATATCAAAAGATGCATCAACAGTTCATTCGTTTATGGGAATTGTTGGATACTACCGCAGATTTGTACATGGGTTCTCCAAGTTGGCATACCCCATTACCTCTCTACAAAATAAGGGGGTTAATTTTGAATGGACAGATAAATGTCAGAAAAATTTTAATCAATTGATGTGTATGTTGACAGTAGCCCCTATCCTAAAGATAGAGACCCAAATAAGGAGTTTATGTGTGTACAGATGCATGCTTGGAAGGATTTGGAGGTGTGCTTATACAAGACAATGTAGTCATAGCCAATGAGTCAAGAAAACAAAAGCTAAGTATGTTGTTTATGAGTCAAGAAAACTGAAGAAAAATAAATAAATAAAATTAAAATTAAATTAAATAAATCATAAATAAATAAAATAAATAGATAAAATTATGTTGTTTATGACCTGGAGTTAGCTATAGTCACACACAGATTAGAAATGTGGAGGCATTACTTGTTGGGAAAAAAATTGTGTTGGTAACAGATCATATTAGTTTAAAGTACTTCTTAAGCCAACCAGATGTAAATTTTAGGCAAGAAAAATGGTTAGCTTTCCTAAGTGAATTTGACATGGAAATTAAACATATTAAGGGAAAGGAAAACAAGATCTCATATACATTAAGCAGATATTCTCTTTCATTGTTGGCTAGTGCAAAAAGTGGTGTAAAAATAGATTTGGAGGAACAGATACAAGTGACAGGGAAGCAAGACCTAAAGTATTAAGAAATGAGAATGAATGTAGAGCAAGGAAAGGTCGTGGGATATGCTACAAATTAAAAAGTATTAACTACCTATCATAAGAGGTTGTATGTTCCAGGGGTAACATCATTAAAGAAAATAATCCTGGATACATATCATAAGAGACCATATGTCGTTCATCCAGGGTACCAAAGGATGATCACCACCTTAAGAAAACAATTTTTTTGGCTAGGCATGAAGAAGGTGGTGGCAGAATATTCATCCAAATGCCTATAATGCCAATAGGTGAATATGGAACGTCAACATCTGGTAGTCTTACTGAATTCGTTGCCCATACTTGTGTGGAAGTGGGAGGTGATATCCATGGATTTTATAGTTGTTTTACCTCGAGTGAGATAGCAACATGACTCTATCATGGTGTTAGTAGACACAATGAGTAAGGAGACACACTTTATCCCAGTACAATCCACCTTTGGTACTACCCAGATTTCTAATGTATTCATGTGGGATATCTTTCGACTACATGGAATACCAAAAACGATAATATTGGATAGAGATGAAAATTTTACCTCCAATTTCTAGAAGTCATTATTCAAGGTCTTACGTACTAATTTGAACTTCAGTACTACATATCACCCACAGATATATGTGCCTCTAATCTATGTAATGGACAGACCCACCAAGTGGGAAGATTTTCTACATCTAGTGGAGTTTTCCTACAACAATAGCTATCAAGCTACTACTAAGATGACCCTTTTGAAGTCTTGTATGGCAAGAGATGTCATACTCCACTCAATTGGATTTAACATAAGGATAGATTGATTCTCGAACTAGAGATATTGCAGGAAATGGAACAAACTGTACAGAAAATACAATAGAATATTAAAATTTTCCATGACTACCAAAAACGTTATGCAGACTGGAACAAGGCCCATAAGTAATTCTAAGTAAATAGCATGTGTACCTAAGATTTAAACCTCTAAAAAGTACTCTCAACACCGAAGAATGTGTGAAATTAGCACCTCGATTTTGGGGACCATTTGAAATTCTAGATCGTGTGGGTCTAGTCACATATCAGTTGGCTCTGCCTAGTCTTGTTAAAGTTCATAATGTATTGCGCGTGTCATTACTAAAAAATATATGTCCATGATCCTTCTCATATAGTTGAATGGAATCTGTTACAGGTGGATCCTCAAGTGACCTTCTACTAGAACGTCTCCATATTTTGGAGAAGAAAGAGACCATGCTCTGTAATTGGGTCATAGGTCAAGTTAAAGCACCGTGGAGGCACTTTAGTCCTAAAGAGTCCACTTGGGAACTGGAATAAAATATGAAAGCAAATTATCATGATTGGACTGCCTTAGAGATGTCCAAGAAGTAGACACCGAGGATGATGTACTTTCATTTTAGGGAAGGAAGATGTAATATCCTTCTTTTTTGTTATTTGTAAATTCTTAGTGGCTAAGAAATTATAAATAGCAGTTAAAAATACTAGTAACAATGGTAGGTTGGCCAAGTTGTTTTTGGAAAAAGAACTATGATAATGGAATTAAATATGTTGAAATAATAAATTATGATGTTGCAAGGAATTGTCTGGAAAGAACAAAAGAATGGTTGAGATCATTATCCTGATCCATAGTTCTAGATCAATGGATTGGATTTAGGAAAAGAGGCAAAACACTAAACTTTCCCAAATCACTGCAAAGAAAAATTCCCTTGGAGTAGAACCATGTGATTTTCTGAATAAGTAGAGAAAGGAATATGGAAAAATCACCAAGTGTAGGGGAAAAAACATTGGAAGGGGTGGAAAAGAACCATAGTAGAAAAAGGATGGCCTTTAAATGATGAAAAGATCCTAGGTAATGGGGATTAGTAGATTCCCAAAAAATGGGACGTCGTTTTCGAAATTCCATTAGGGAAAGTGAAATATAAATAAAGCCTATACCAAATTAATAGAGGTTGTTGGTTATGGGAGTAGTATTGATCTTGGCTTTGGGGGAATTAGGAGAGAAGGTTCATGGTTGTGTGGAAAATTGTTTAGTCTGGTTTAATTCGGTTGCAAAAAGTTGGATTCTAGTAATCGTGTGTTCATTATTTTGTGCAAATTTACATAAATTTTGTCATAATAGTTTCTCTAAAGTTTGATATAATTGTGTGGCATAGAGTTATGTTAGATCATTTTACAATAATTATTTATGTTATTCTGATCAAGTAGAAGTAAGTTATTTGTAATCGTTTTCACATATTTAATCATATTAAGATTATCATGCAAAAATAAGCTATATGCAATGATTTTTCAATTATTATTGAAATTATGTTTAGCATGCAGGATTAGTTAAGAATATTGACTTTAGCAGGGTGGCGATTTTAGTAGAGTGAGGCTTGAAGGGGAACCCAGATAGGGTGATAAAAATTTTTGAAAGGTGATGGTATGGGATGGGCCAGTTGTGTGCCTAATTTAGTGAGGAATATCCCGCAAGTAGTGGGTTCTAGGTCTATAGGTTACCTGAACCCAACTCTGAGACATCCTCTCAAAATGGTTATGAGTAGGCTAGTTAGTATGTGGAGTGGAGATAGATGGAAAACATAAAAAATAAATGAATCCTTCTTGAGACAAGTTCATTGCCACTCTAATCACCAGTCCTAATGATATCAAGTGATATAATGTAGCATAGTGGACATAGTTACCATGCTAGTTGTACACAACTCATACCATTAAGATGGAAAGCTCTAGATGGACCTTAGTTTATATACATATATACCAAGAGAAATTCCAAAGTAGAATTGATGAACATCTATCTTGTAGGCTAGTAAATTTTGTGCAAGTTGGGGGAAATTGTTGTTTTTGTGTAATAGAGTAGTTATAATAAATCATTCAAAAAATGAATTCGTAGAGAAGTATGGTCAAAAAATTTCCTAAGCGCACTCATGAAGTGGCTACAATAAAAAAACCTAAGAAACAAATGCATGAAGTAGTTACAAAGAATTAGTAAGGAGTAGATTCAACTCATGAATGGCTCGCAGTAATAATGCAGTTGGAAATCCACCAATAATTAATTAATGGAGTTACAGTACACTAAAAACATCAAACAGTAATTGTTGAGGATTCATTATAAGTTTAAAAACAAACAAAAATTTCAATACACTACAACCTATTGGAAGCACTATCAGAAAACCCTTGCTCGCATTTTTATCCATGCAAAGTGAATACTCCCTAGGCCTGACTTGGAGTCCATCCAAGGCCTCCAGAAGACTCAAGAAGATAAGTGTAGTTATTCCTAGTCAAAGACGTAGTAATAATCATTAAAAAAAATAACAGAATCTACTGGAACAAGAGCTATTTAGTCTAACCATGGACAACATTCACAACCTGAACTTTCTTCGTAGCAAGAGGTAATATAGAGTAGTAAGATGATATCAATTTTAGTATGATAAAGGATAAATTAGACACAAGAATGATGAATTAACATAGATCAAGTGAAAGTAACCATAGCAACTGCAATTTAGGGATGAACTCATAACTATCAGTATAAATTATACATTATTGAAACGTCAAAGGTACAACAATAATATAAAACCTCATTAACCCAGATGGGTGAGAAATTTCATTGGTAGAGACAAAGCTCAAGGAGATGTCAGAAATAATTATAATACAATGAGATTCCTAAATCGATCCTAGAACTCTAACAAGAGTAAAGGAACCTAATTGCAAATTTCCCAGTAATTGGTTTCACATTGAGACTGCAACCAAGAGAGTTCAAACAAACCCCATTTGTGAAAATATATCGACGAAACCAAAGGAGCATTCTACTTATGAGGTATAACCATATCAGCCCTTTAGGAAGATAGGAGAATCTGGAACTAATCTAATAAGTGGGACACAACTCAAGGTTATCTAGGAAAATGCATTGAAAGGCCTTCCATAGTCACTAACAGGAATTGAAGTTACCTTCCCTGAAAAAAAAAAGAAAAAAAAAAAGAAAAAAAAGCAAACAATGACCCATAGGTGGTAAGGGTAAGGAAATATTTAATATTCTTCTATATGAGAAGAAAAAACAACAATAACCCAAAATTATACCTTTTAAAGGGTGAGGATCGCCTCATGCTCAAACGGAAGCCCATAGTGCATACCAAGCACTGTGAGCACTAGAATAGTGCAAAAAGTTACATAAGTAAAATTGGTTGAATAGTTTATTATGCAATAACTTACTTAAAGCATGCAAATGTGAAGCGTTGTGCTCCATCTTTGAAGGGCCACTGAGCTTTTCCAGATTTTGCACCCAAAAACCTTGCAGTAAATGGGGAAAAAATTCAAAACTCACATAATAAATTGGGTATGGAAATAACCATAAACAAATTTAAACCACAAGCAAGCATATACCTTAAATATTGGAAGGTTGTCAAAAGGAATTGAGTCAAGATGGAAGTAGAGGAACCCTAGGGACAACTAGGTGTTCTCTATAGGAAGCTACCATGAATCATACATCATTCCCTCATAATAATGTTTTCACTGGGGAACCATACCTTGACCACAGAGGGAAACCTCAGGCAGAGACAAAGAAAATAATGGAAATCATGTGCAAAAGCATAACTACACCAAATGATGATGAAAATGAGGGTAGGGATAAGGTTACAACTGTTTAGGGTTTGAGGGTTTCATTATGAGCTGTTGACCTATCCCAAGATGATTTCCACCCTTGAAGTATTATCAACCACAAATTTATACAACCAAGGAAATCCTAGTATGCATAGGAGTGTGAGACCACATCACCCCAAGGGACGTGGAACCACTCTACTCACCTGGTACAACAAAGCATGAGCAGATAGGGATTCATTGAGGGCACTAACAGCAGGTTATAGAAAAGTGCACAAAGTTTATAAAGAGGGTAACCATGAAGGTATAAGGGAAAACCTTATTACTAGTTATCATCAAGTAGAATGATATGTTATAGTTGGTTAGGGCGTAAAATCACCCCACGTATTTGAGGGTTATAGACATGATTTGTGTACATGAATTGAATATAGATTGTTTTAATTTGAATGTAAAATACATAGGGAGTATGGTCACCTGTCTTAAGGGTGGTGAGGTGTAATAGAAAAAATCCATATGATTACATAATTTAATGTTATGTGTTCTAGGGAACTACTATAATCATCAATAATGGTCATTGTTAAGATTGACAACAGGAAAAATAAAAAAATTAGAGGTGGGGAACATGACATTTTTCCATGGAGCATACTAGGGTATAAATTTCGTTTAAAAAGATTCCATATATAATATTATTAGAAACTCGAATTTTTATATTAGGTATATTATTGAGATTTTATATAAGATTATATTTTCTAAGTTGTTTTAGAAAACTATTAAAAATCTATGTCAAAGTAAAAATGTGGACTTTCTAATTATATATATTTATATCTTTCATTCATTTAAATTCAAAAATATTTTTAGTTCTAATGATTGGGTAAAGAAATTGTGCACACATCAATTTAGCATGGGAGGAGCATTGAGATTTCATGGTGGCTTTTTAGAGATGATAATGTTCAACATTTAATAATTTGGATTCTATCTTGTGTTTCCTGAAAATATGTTTACATTAAATGCATCAAATGACCTAATGTTTTATATAGTGGGAAAATTTTAGTGGATCTCACCTAAAGTAAAAAATTGAAATTCCTTAATAATGTACGTGAGATAATACTATGAAGAGAATATTATGAAAGGATGAGCTATATTTTAATTTCATTTATTATAATGTCTTACATTAGATGATTTATTTATTATCTTCTCTTTTAATGCAAGAAATAATATTCAAAGGATTTTTAACATAGAGGATTTAAGCAAGGATTTATTTAAATGTTGGAATTTATATTACATGTAATCAAAATAATTATTATTAATGTCATTTCATTTGGAATGTTGTGATAACTAATTTAAAAAAACTTCCAAAAAAATATTATAACATAAAAAATAAAAATAAAATGTTATTCAAAGGAAGAGAAAATTAATGTTTATTTAATTTTAATTTTATTTCTCACTAACCTTTGTGAATTATGATATATATGAATATACCTCACTTGTCATTAATTAAGTTTTAATTTAATAATTTTTCTTGAGTTATTTATCTACCATCTCTTTTTCCCAAAAAAAATATTTTTTTTTAAATTATTTTATTCAATAGTTTGTTCTATTTACTTGTTTAATTAGAAAATCTATTTAATTTACACTATTTTACAATGATCATTCAATTTTGGTTATCACGAGGGGATACCCCTTTTGGTGAATGGGAGGTCATCTCTTGTCAGCTAGAGTGGGAAGATCTAGGATATTGAGTGATGTGCTCTCAGGTCATCCTCAGTTACTAGTCAATTTGAACACCAATATGACATATGATCTATTAATCCATCAATGATCTAATTACATGATCATAAACATATCATATGAATAAATGAATTGGAATAGAACATGGGTTTCTTTATTGATATTTGTAGCAAAAAGTTAGTTACATTATTTCTTGATCCTTAGTACTAGAATTGAATAGAAACTTCAGCAAGAATCTTGCTTATTGGGCCATTCAAGGTTTCCTCCTCCTCCAACAAAAATATAAAAGTGAAAAAAATGGGCTCAACACTATAACATGGAAACTGAGGTACCTTGAATTAGGGAGAGTTCTTAAAAGAAAGGAATAACATACATGATTGAGGGATTTTTCTATAGTTTGAATACAAACACAAATCATTCATAGGTGGTACACCACCCAAGATGTGTATAAATAACGCCAAATTTTGGTTTTGGTTACTATGACATTGGATATAATAGTTATCTTCTAGTATAACCCATAAACCACACACGAAAAATAATATTTTATATATATTTTTAAATGTATTTTAAGGAATACCAAAGTTTTATTGGCATTACCCATGTATATATATGTTTTACATGTGGGAAAATCAGATATGTAATTTGAAAAATCCATTTTTAGCATAAAGTGAAGTATACTTAGGGAAAATGGGATTTTTCATTAGCCAACATGTGAGTCTAGAGATAATTGTGGCAAAAGTTACTATAACAAGATTGCTTAAGGCCATCATCAGGTGCACCTTGTTGTTATTTTTTTGGGTCACCTATGCATTGTCATTATGTCTTTATGTCTTCTATATCTTATATAAGACATAATGACAACGCATAGGTGACCCAAAAAAAATAACAACAAGGGTGCACCTGATGATGGCCCTCATCAATCTTGTTATATATATATATATATACTATATATATTATATATACACATATTTGTGTGTGGACTAGTTTCACTTGGGGTGCTTGGTCCATGATTGTAGGATACATTTCATGTGTAGAATAGCACCCAAACACAAGACAGTGCCATGAAAATCAATGTATAACCCCTCACTAGCATGATAGGCTTCTCCATTAGAGAATAAATGCATAATCTAGTATATTCCCCCATGTTCATCATAATGCTCTCACCACCAACCTTGTTTAGTATGACCATCTTATTGTACTAGGTACATGTTTTCCAAGGTTAGTAGTTTCTTACCTCCATTAATCATCCCATATAGTAATACCATTGCATTATTGACATCCATGACCATCAGCCAAGAATAGTTTGCTTGTATGACTTAAAAGATGAACAAATTCATTCTTCTTGAATCATTTTTTACTAAGCCTCAAAATTTTTGGGCACCCATATAATTGATCATCATCGATGCATCACCACATTCACATCTTTCCTCTCACACCTCCATAATGTAGTAGTCATTTTGCATGATCACCGCATTAATTTTCCTCACACGAAGATGTAGGTCACCACACCATTACGTAGGTCACCACATATTGGGGCACCCATGGATGTGATTGTACATTCAAAACCACTTTCAAATATTTTTAGAAAGTGTAGAAAGATTAGTTATTGGAAGAAATAACCTAAATATTTTTATTTCTATTACCTAGTTCCAATCCCAAATTTCCCATGGCTGGAAAACAATTGTCATACATTGTCTACTCAATATTGATTTCATCTCATTTCCTTCCATCACTTCTAACTAGAACATAAGGTTGTATCTAACCCACTAAACTTAGTCAAAGAAACCTGCTATCACTCACCTTGATCTCCTCTCCACTCCTAGGGATTTCCTACAACAAATTGTTTTAATTCCTGCTACCACCACACATGCTCCAACCTTGGGAAGTTTCTAGTATCCATGTCATTTTTTTAACCTCGACCATCATGCTCTTTTCACCCCTCCATGGTTCTATGCCTATGGTGATTTTTAAGTGGATTTCTAAGAAAACCTCTTGTCTAGATAGTCATGTCTTCTTCTTGTCGACATCAACTCTAATTTTCTAGGAAGGAAGAAGTAACTTGGTCCCCACACCAATCTAGTGTTGAAATTGGTTGGAATGATGGGAATCAACATCACCCATTGATTATGGTATCACCCCTGATGTTCAATTCCAACAATATTTCACACCATGGAGCTTTGTACTTTGAAATGTATACAATTCTCAATCTTATTAGAGGTCCAATTTCTAAGCTGACACCAATACCGGCAATGCCATCAAAATTCATTGTTCCTAGTACATCTGGGAACACCCATCACCCTTCATTACATATTGTTAGAAACAATAAAAAAGTAGTCATCTACTTCAATAGATAAAAATTATGTTCTCAACACTTTTCGACAAGATTCATCTTGTGTACCAATGTAACCATATTAGTGAAGGTCATGATTATGAACATGTGATAATATCACCTTGTAGATATTTTCATAAATATTTTCTATCACCACTAGGATCTATGGTCTCCTCTAAAGGACCCTTCAGTCACTCTCCAAAAAAGGATTCCTCTCCCAAGAATTTAGTAGAACTCATCGTCTAGAAAGAAAACATGATTTATTTTGTCTATATGCTTTCTCCTAAACTCATACATTAGAGGGAAAGTATTATGATTAAAAAACCATAAACCAAATTGTACCAGCAAGGAACACCCAACACAAAATAATTAAATGTGCAAATGTACTAGCGAAGACTAGAAAGTATAATGAAACACAAAAATTAAAGGTTCCTATGCTTCTCATTTAAAAATTGAATCATATAGAGTCACTTCAGTAGTTTTACATGGATCACCATATAATTTTATTCAATAGTTTCACATATCCACAAAATTAACAACTCAGTAGGTTGTGGACCACTTGACATTAAGTGAGAAACCCTTTACAGATAGGAGAAGCAACTAGCTCAATATCGAGCCATTCCACTCTTTAATTAACATTAAGGAGCCGTCGTAGGACTCCTCTTGTCTCCCACTAGATGAAATCTTTTAAACTAGTTAGAATTACTCAAGGCATGTGTTCGAGCCTATAAATATCAGTGGCATTGGGATCAAGACAAGAGAGATATGCTAATGTAGATTTATGCTACCAAATTGTGAAGCCAATTAGCATTCCTTTTTGTTTAATTGTCTCACCATTGGGAGCTCTCATAGGACTACTTTGAGGAGAGAAAAAAATTTTAAGGGGAGAGAAAGTGGACCCTCCTTTAGGAGATTCATAGAACCTATTTGTTCCATGAAATCCCTTTAGTGTATCTAGGATGATTTGTAACTCTTTTCATCGAATAATGAAGACTATTTTTTCTTCCCTACCTCTTGTGTTCATTTCTTTTGCTTTCCATTTTTTCATGAACTATATCTAATGTTTTTTGATAGATACATTTACATTTCTTATTTGTTTATCTATTCACCTTGGTAATCATTTTCTTGTTGGCTCTAGAGTGGATTTTGACAAACCATTGCACCAAAACACCAACAACAAGCATAAAATTGATAATATAAAGAGAGGCATCTTAGTGAGTGTGATAGGTCCAAGGAAGGGGGAAACAATGAGATCTAGATCAGCCAAAGAGGGCTTGATCAGCTAGATCGTATATAGTTGTTGTAATTATTTCATTAGTGGTGTCATTATACCATGAAGGGAGCCCAAATGAGTTCTAAATCATTTTAATGAAGAACTATGATTGGGTACAATTTGTTGTGTCACTTTTCATGATTAAGATTTGTAGATGTTTCTTCTCCTAAATATTTTTTTAATGAAGCTAGTTACGCAATTAATCATTAGATAATTAATATTCTAGGAATTAAGTTTAGGGTGCTAGGTCTTTAAGAATTATGATAGTGGTTCGATGAATGATGGGTTATTATGAATGCTATGAGTGATCTTTGATATGGATCCAATCTATTGAAAATGTATAGAAATATTCCCCCATCACTAGAAGTATTATTTATTATGGCACAGGTGTTTGAATTTATTGTGAGCATAATGGAATCGACATATTATGGAATATGGAATGGTATTTTCTTAGCAATGATAGGGTGATAGATGGATATGTGTTGGGAATTTATTATGGATGAGATGAATGTTTATTATGGATCGTGATGGAAGATATATTATGGAAGTCGAGAAATATTGACATATGGTGAATGAAGCACACTAGACATGGTACTTATAAAGTATTTCTTCACCATGGTACCTATCCAAGACACCACCAAATTTATTTTACCATAAGATAGATTTATTTTTCTTTACTTTTTTTAATTTTGAGTTGGGATACCTTGACAACAATGTGTAGAATTTCTTAATATGGCTTCTATTAATGGGACCTACTAGAGGCTCACATTTAGGTGTCAAAAGTTGATATGCTCCTATAACATATATAGAAGTGATGAAAAAATATCCCAACTAGTGGGTTTAATTTACCATTGTTTTCTGCATTTATGTAGGTTTTAATCCCATACAGAAATTACCTGCATACGAATTCTAAATCACAGAAAAATAAACAATGCGAGTGCATAACACATAAAACACATATACACAGAGATTTCCCACTGGATCTCAAAACCGAGACTACCAGCTTGATTTTTCATTATATTACTTTCAATGTTATAATACATATTTATACATGCCGAAGCATCCAATACCATGGACCGAAAAACCATCACGTCCAATACCATGGACCAAAAAAACATCGATCCAATACCATGGACCGAAAACCATCACGCCCAAAAAACATGTGCGAAAATCATGCACAAAACCATAGGTGGGTCCGCCCAACCTAACATAGGGTCCAAAACCAAAATTTTCTGGGGCACTGCCCCGGACCCCATAAAGTGGGCTTACGGGTACCCCTCAAACCCCCTGTTAACTATGTGGAAAGAATATAACACAACCCAACAATCTCCCACTTGTTGTTTTCTTTCCACAGGGGGCCACAGGAGAGCTTAGTCATTTTTCCAGCCAGGAAACGTCCATTGTTTCTCTACACCAAGAGAACTTCTCAGAGCTCACAGATTTTGTCAATGCATTTGCAGTATTCTTCAAAGTGTCCACCTTTACCAGCAACACCTTTTTTGTCTTCTATCATATCCCTCACAAAGTGATACTGAACATCAATGTGCTTTGTCTTTGAATGATAAGCAGGGTTCTTTGCCAAGAAAATTGCACTTTGGCTATCACAGTCTATCTTTATAGCTCCCTGTACTAACCCCATACTTGAACACAATCTCTGCAACCAAACTGCTTCCTTGCTTGCATGAGTGGCTGCCATGTATTCTGCCTCTGTAGTTGATAGTGCCACTACAGATTGGTTCTTACTCATCCAACTGACTGCACCTCCAAATAGGTTAAACACATACCCACTTGTAGATCTTCTCTGATCTAGATCTCCAGCCCAGTATGCATCAACAAATCCATGAATATCCAACACTCTGTCCAATCCTGGTCTTCCTTGGTAGCACAAACCATAATCACTAGTGCCACGCAAATACCTGAAAACCCGCTTCACTGCTGTCCAGTGCTCCTTCCCTGGTTTTGACATAAACCTGCTCAATACTCCCACTGCATGTGCAATGTCTGTCTAGTATAGACCATTTCGTACATCAAGCTATCGACTTCACTTTCATATGGAAGATGGGACATGTCCTCTTCCTCTTCTTGTGTCTTGGGGCACTGTTCAGCAGATAACCTCACACCTACAGGAATAGGAACCTTCACCGGTTTACTATCTTGCATATTAAACCTCTGCAGTATTGTCTCGACATAGTTCCTCTGGTTTAACCAGAGCTTCCTCTTTGCCCGATCTCTTTTAATTTCCATGCCCAAAATATAGTTTGCAGCACCGAGATCTTTCATGTCGAATTTGGAGGACAATTGGGTCCTCAAATCCTGGATAATTTCTTTGTCATTTCCAACCAACAACATATCATCCACATACAAGACCAGATAATTAACACGGTCACCAATTAATTTAAAATACACACAATGATCTGCTTTTCTTCTAGTGAAACCAAGTCCCCGTATAAATGTATCAAATTTCTGATACCACATCCTTGGTGACTGTTTTAACCCATACAGAGACTTCTTTAACTTGCATACTAGTTCTTTCTTACCCTTCACCGCAAAGCCTTCAGGTTGCTTCATGTCGATTTCCTCTTCCAAATCCCCGTGAAGAAATGTTGTCTTCACATCCATCTGTTCTACCTGAAAATCAAAAGCAGCAGCAATAGATAAAAGTAATCTAATAGAAGTTACCTTGGCAACAGGAGAAAAAATATCACCAAAATCAATTCCCGGCACCTGGGAATAACCTTTCGCTACCAACCGAGCTTTGTATTTCTCCACCTTCCCTTCTGCATTTGTCTTCTTCTTGAACACCCATTTGCTGCCAATGGGTTTCCTTCCAGCCGGGAACTCCACCAGATCCCAAGCCTCATTTTTTGTGCAAAGATGCCATTTCATCAACCATGGCCTCTTTCCAGAGTTTTCCATCCTCTGAATCCACTGCTTCCTTCACAGTTCTGGGATCATCATCAGTAACAGACAAAGCAAAGTTTGAACAGAAAGTAGATGGACTATACCTTTCTGGCTGCTTCTTTCTCGAGCTGATCTTCTCACAACCGGAGTTTGTAGCTCTTCATCTTCTGATTCCTCTTCTGCTACAGAGTCTGATTCTTCCTCCTTTAGTTCAAACTCTATCTTCACAGGTT
>APFE030263374.1:139922-192029 GCA_000404065.3 Pinus taeda | reverse complement strand
AATACATATTTATACATGCCGAAGCATCCAATACCATGGACCGAAAAGCATCGCGTCCAAAACCATGGACCAAAAAACCATAGGTAGGTTCGCCCAACCTAATATAGGGTCCAAAAAAAAATTTCTCGGGGCGCTGCCCCGAACCCCGTACAGGGGGGCTACCCACCCCCTCAAACCCCCCGCTGCGCAATTGGTGCAACAAAGGGGGGGCTCCGCCCCCATCTAACCCCCCGGTTCACTACGTAGATTAGTCGTGGAAATAATATAACAAAACCCAACAATTTAATGGAAGCTTCTAATATATCTTAATCACTAGGTCTCCAACCTAGAAATTTCTTCTCTTGACCTTCCTATTGTAGCCATGATGAAGGAAATTTTGGTAAGCTTTTAAATGGTTCAGTGTATTTGGTCATCATTTTTCTATTACTTCTAACCCATGCAACTAAGAAACTCTATATTGTTCATTATAAACCAAGTGTTGCAAGGATATATGTAGATATGGGGTCTCAACCTTAATAGGTAGAATATATTTAGAGCCATTAATGAGAGAGTGTGGGGTAGGAGAGATATCAATTCATATACTATTGTGATAAGTTCATAATTCTGGATTAACTTGCAATTGCCAATCACAACTAACTTCAATAACCATACACTTAAGGAATTTTAGAATGGTTTTGCTCAACTCTTTGGCTTGGCCATTACCTTGTAGCTAATACATGGTGTAGTGTTGGATATGCAATTTATGGAAAATCTCTTGAACATTACCATTTTATAATGGTGTATCATTATCAATGATAATATATTTGGGGACACCACATCAACAAATTATATAGTTTAAGAAGAATTTTCATTTTTTACAATAATATACAGGTGAGGAATGACTTCAATATGCTTTGTAAAATAATTTGTGGTGGTGATTATGTATTTATGTCCATTTGATGAGGTGGGATGAATTGCTCCTATGATATTAATTATCCATTGTGATAATTAGCATGAAGTAGTAATCAATTGGATCTGTTTTTCTATTGCACATATCGAATCTATGTGTTCCCAACATTATGGAAACTTCTTACTATGTTGTTGAGAATCTTATTCTATAATGGGCCAGTAGTAATTTTTTTTGAGAAATTTCTTATCTAGAGTTGAAATACTATAGTGCAAACCACATATTCTTTAATTTATCTCATGTAACATAATATTAGCCTCTTCCGATTTGAGACATCTATGGAGGGTACCATCAACACTTCTTCAGTATAACATATCAGTGAATGTAACAAAGTGTGATGAATGATGAATGAGTGTTTTACTTCCATTGTTGGTAACTTATAGTGGTTTAGCATTATCATGAAGGTATATTTAAACTTTTTTATACCAAGGTGAATTAGCACCAACAATTTCACACACAAGTTTAGTATTGGGGACCTTAAAAGGTGGAATAAAAAATTTCTCAACTAGGACATCATATCAATGATTATTGTTAGGCATGTTAGTGATATATTATATCATTTCCATTGTTCCAATAGCTTTTTGTTTAGTATTTTTACCCTCTCAAAAGTAATTTCAAAGATGAATTTCTTGAAACTATCATTGATCTTATTATAAGGCATCAATTTTTCATATATTTTTTTATACTCACCATTAACATGTTTAATGACTAACTGAAAATCTCCATCAGCCTAAATCTCTTTAATGTGCCATTATATAACCATCCCCACTCATGTAATTAAAGCCTTGTATTTTTCTATGTTATTTGTACATGGGAATTTTATCTTATATGATTTCAATATACAATCACCCTAAGGTGTGATAGATAATAAACATTTTCCTAATCAATGTTAGTTATAAGAACTATCAAATATATAATTTCTACTTAGTTCTAGTTGTGATATTGATGGTTGATTCATTGGGAAACTAAGGCACTAAGGGCTTCTCTACATATATCATCACTTTATCCAACTAGTATGCAATAACTTATCCTTTAACAGCTTTCCAATCCACATGTTATATATCAAATTCACTTAAGATCATGGCCCACTTAGCCATACACTCTATTAAAATTTCCTTATATATAATATACTTGAGTGAATCAACATTTGAAATGAGCATAGATTGTTGAATCAACGTGATGTGTCCACACTTCTAAGAGGAAAATGTGATTACTAAAGATGTTTCCTCTACTGGTGTATAATTTAGTTGATATTCCACCAAAGTTTTGTTGGTATAACATATGTACCTATTTCCTATTGTCATCATGTTGTGTTAGGAGAGCTATTAGTTTTGTTGATGTAGTGGAGATGCTAAATATTAATGGTCTACCTTGGATTATTAGCACCAATATTGGTGGTGATGCTATGTATACTTCTATCTACTAAACATATTCTTGGAACTTCTATATCCATTTAGATGTAAAACTCATATGCAAGAGATGAACGAATGGATGGCACTTGTCTACAAAATGAAAAATGAATCATTTAATAGACTGTAGTTTTCCTTGAAGGATCCTTAGTTATTTCAATGTTCTCAGTGGAGTCATATGAATAATTGGTTTGACTTTAGCTAGATTGATCTCAATCCATCTACGTGAAAAAATGAATACCAATAGTTTCCTTAATGTGACACCAAAGAAACATTTCTTGGGGTTTAATATCACCTTATATTCCTTGAATATTTCAAATAAAACTATCATATTATCCCAATGTGATGCTCTATTTATAGATTTTCCCAAGAGTCCATTTACATAATATTCCATAATTGTGTGATATAAGTAATGAAAGATGATGTTCATTGTCCTATGATAGGTTTTCCTGAGAATTTTGATACTAAAAGGCATGAAATTCTGAAAATAAATACTCCAAGGGCACATGAATTATATCTTGTGTTGGTGAGAATTTTCTCTACAAATCTAATTATAGTGAGAAAATTCATCTACTAAGGAAAGCATCTCATGACCAGCTATCAAATCTAGTATCATGTCAAGATTTTGCAATGGGAAGCCAACCTTAATACATGCTTTATCTATGTCTATGAAGTCATAGTATATTCTCATGCTCCTAGTGGAGTTTAACACATGTACCAAGTTTGTTATTTTCTTAGGATAAAATATTTTGAAGCTCCAATTATACCAATAATCCTATATGATGGTGTAGTTTTTCAATATTCTATTTGACTACTTTTGCATTTAGAAATATTATCAACTAATGGACCATTATAGAATGATATAATTCATAAATATTAGCATAGGATCATGGAAAGTTGATACTCCAATTCTGGAAAGAATGTGAAATTATTATTTTCTTTGAGAGTTAAGGATGCTTCTAGGATCATGATTTTTGGAATATATAGCATCCCAATATTAGTATCCATGGTATGTTCCACCAAGAATGTTGTCATTTCTTGATTTCTTATCATAATGGGGAGGTGAAACACTTCCTCCTCACGCACCTTAGATAGGTTTTAACCATAAGATGTGACATTTGTTTTCTTTCTAATTTTTGATGTGATATTATCATAGTGTGGTTTTCACTGGGGGGGTCTCTAGAAAATATTTATATCTTCATTTTTTGTGATTAAAGGATTTAACTATGTCCTCAAAATATGCTCTATCATCTAGTTCCATAACAAATCATTCTTTAAGATCTCTTAGGCGAATGTTGCCTCTTAGTCCCATAAACTTAGTGATAGCTTCATCATTTTCGAATAAATCCAAAAGGGGCGGTATTTATTAGCTCCAAGAAATCACTCATTAGGGGAATTTTGAGGTCTAAAATGGGTCTCATAAGGAAAAAATATATTAATAGTTAAAATAAAAGTTATAAATTTTTAAAGAAAAAGAAAGAAAACTACCTTTGTATTGTATTTTTGGCTTATCTCCTTGTTCATTTACTCAAATCTCAAGTGTAGACACCCATTGAATGTGGAATTAAAATCCACATATAATGAGTACCCACTCTACATAGTTTTGAGTAAACCCACATAAAAAAAAATGAAAATACATGAAAAAGTGTGTTGAACGTGCTTTTTTCATGTATTTTCAAATTTTTTTATGTGGATCTACTTATAAATATGTAGAGTAGCTAATTGTTGTATGTGAACTTCAATTTCACATTCATCGGATGGCTTCACTTGACATTTGAGTAAACCTAGAAGGCGATAAGCTGAAAATACAATTAAAAAGGGTAGTTTTCTTCTTTACCCTCTAAACTATTCTTCGTTGGGGATGGAATCATCATCTTGAATCCTATTGGTTATTTTAAAGATAATTTTATTAGTACATGTTTTCTTAGGCCCATTTTTTACCTCAAAAATCCCCTAATGTTAAGATAAATTGGTATGTTATCATCATTTGATGGTGTGGATGTGTATGATACTTTGGCTATAGTAAAATTGGAAGTAGCAGGGAATAACTTGTTATTATGTAATGAATCATCCTCAATGAAACCCTATTTAGAATTATTATCAACAGTATAAGTGTGAATCAAAATTTTATATCTACCCTTAGAGTTGGTGGTCTTATTGAGTGTTCCAATGCCAAGTTATTTACATTTTGTAGCTTTCTTTAGAAAGAAGGCTATTTTGATTCCTTTTCCTTAATGTCTTAGACGATCATGATATTTAAAACCCATTTTTTGAATGAGTATATATCCATTGGATATTGTTCAATAGGTATTGGGATATGTTCTTCCTCTTTCTATAACTACTGAGTGATGTCTTATTTAACTATCTCTCTATATAGTTCTCACCAACATGAGAATATTGTAGGTGAATAGTTATTGTGATAGGAACTACATGTTCTATAATTGAGTGTTTTCTATTGGGTGTCGTGCCTAATTATCTTCCTAATCTAGCAGTCTTGTTTTAGATGGGTGTATACCCCAGGAAGATTATACACCCCTCAACACAAATACCCCAGAAAAATTGCCTTGTAAAATATTGTAATTTTGTAGTCAATTTGGGTCGTGCAATAGGTAGATGACCTAACACTAGAAGTTATGTTAATTTAAGGTTTTTTCCATAGAAGGAAACCCTTAGTTTATATGAGGGAGTGGTATTGCAGTTGTATATGATTATTCTTAGTGAGAAAGAGAGAGAGGAGACTTTGGAGAGTGAAGAGGAAATTACAACAGATCTGCTATAGGTTGTATCTCTTCATTTTGTTAATATTGGAAAAGGAAGGATAGTTGATTCTCCATGGACGTAGCCCAAATTAGATGAACTGTGTAAATTTATGTGTCTCTCATTTTATGTGTTTTTTTTATTTGTGTTTCCACAATATTGTATGTGTTCCATTACTCCATTATTTAATCTTGTAGCAACGTTTTCCATATGCTTTATGGGAAAGAGGAAGTTGTATTATGAAAAAGGAGCTTAACAAATCATATTCTCCTATGACTTTGTCTGAAAATTGGACCTTGACCTTGGTTTGGGAAATTTATTGGTAGGTGATGAAGAAACTGTAGATGGATCCACATAAGCTACCTCATTGGTAGCAATTTTGGTATGCCTTTTTATGTTTCTCCTTTGGGTGTTTACAATATTGATAAGGTTTACTATATTCATGAATGGTTATTTTTGTGTCTTTATAAGGAAAATTTAAACATTAGAAAAAATTGGAAGTAATGTCCTTCTTAACATGAATACATGGTCATCCTAGGAGGAGATTATAAGTTAGATCAAAGTCTAAGACTTTGCATCTAATATCTCTTGTAACTAGACTAATACTCACTAATAAAGTGATGAGTTCTTATTATATTTATCCACAACTTTGTTAAGGTATCCCAATTATTCAACCAAACTTAAGGAACATATATTTAGAGGTTCTCCACCATCTATCAAGAATCTCCTAACCCTTTGTTTATGGATATAAGCTTCTATGTGTATGCATGGTTATGTTCTAGTATGGGTGGAAGGTATTTTATGATCAAGATTAGATTGTGGGGTGAAGAGATATCTCCTACCATAGCTTTGAATATATTTATTTATATATATGTGGGAAAGGAAGATGTTTGTAAAGCTTGATCCAATATTTCACTACAAGAAAAAAGGTCATTGGTGAGGGTCATGCTTGTGACAGACCTTTAAGGTCCGTCACCAATGTCGCATATGGTGATGGTCTTTAAAAAGTCGTTGTTGTAAGTGTATATAGTGATGGTCCTTTATAGTTTTTCACCATATCCATTTTCAATGACACTTTTGGTGAGGGTCATTAAAGGCTCATCACTAATTCTCTCTTTAGTGACACTTTTGGTGAGGGTCGTTAAAGGCTCATCACTAATTCTCTCTTTGGTGACACTTCTAATGACGATCTTTTATCTATCATCACCAATGATATTTTTGGTTACTTTTGCTGATGGTCAATAAATGTATGCCACCATTTACCATTCCAATGAGTTTTTAATGATGCTTCATGCCTGTGACGGACCTTCAAGGTCCGTCACCAATGTTTCATATGGTGACAGTCTTTAAAAAATCATTATTGTAAGTGTATATAGTGATGGTCCTTTAAGGTCTATCACCAAGCCATTCTCAATGATACTTTTGGTAAGGGTCATTAATTTCCCATCAATAATTCTCTCTTTGGTGACACTTTTGGTGAGGGTCATTAAAGGCCCATCACTAATTCTCTCTTTGGTGACACTTTGGTGTCGCCAAAGGCCAGAACTAATTCTCCCTTTAGTGACACTTTGAGTGACAATGTTTTATTGACCCTCATCAATGCTCTTTTTTGTTACTTTTAGTGACGGTCAAATTTTTTTATCATCATTGATCATTCTAATGAGTTTTTGATGATGCTATGTACCTGCTACTATATTGTTTGTCAAAATATAATGATTTAATACCATTGTTGTGGAGTATTTTTCATTATGTGTCCAAGGTCATAGTGGTTATAATAGCCAATCAATTTGTTAACAAGTAATTAGTGTGTATCATTTCCCTCAAGTCATAAGAATACAGTATTCCTATGAGTCAACACATGATTCATCTCTATTAGGTTTATTATCTAGAAAATTGCCTTTAAATAAAGTTTCACTACTGTGTGTAGGAACTATATTATTTAATACATAATCAAGCTCTATCATTTCTATTAATGAGAGAGACTTAACACTCCTCAACACCCATGGCACACCTTAACATGCTTTGGAATAGTACACTAACATTCCTTGGCACCTCGCATGTCTTGGAGCATCTTTGTACTTGGAACATCTTTGTACCTAGAACATCTTGCCATGAGTAGGACACCAAAGCAAAAGTTGGCATGCCATAACACTCGCCTATCATGTGTTGGCATTCCCTCTAGTCCCTAGCATGCCCTGGAACTCCTTGGCATAATATTACATTGACAAAAATTAGCACTTGGAACACATTGGAAGTTGGGATGTATTGGAACATATTATTAGTGTGCATAGCATGCCCCTTTTGAAAAAGATAAAGTCCCAACTTATTAACCCTCTTATGTTGTCATTTCCTTTCATTTTAGCTCGGTAATTACTTTTGTTGCCTTGAAACTCCTTGACACATATTGGTATACTCTGTCACCCTGCACATCCTAGCATGTCTTAGCACCTAGAATGCCTTGGCACTATTTGGCACATGTTAGCACACCTCAGAACTACCTAGCACACTCTAGCACTTCTTGACATTCCCTGATATTCCCTGGCATGCCTTACCTGTTCTTAGCATACCTTGTCACTCCCTCCTTGGCATGAAAACTAACACTAATTGACACTCCCCAACACACCCTCATATTCATTTAGTTCCATGCATTTTGACCTAGTTCTCCCTTGTGTTATCCTAGTACTCCCTAACACTCCTTCACATGCATTGGAACTCTCTAGCACACCTTAGCACTCATAAGTGAAGAATGAAACTTGTAACCAATGTCACCAGACTCGGAATAAACAATAAATCGGTGAGACAAAAGAGCTAAGAGTTTTAATTAGATTAGGGAAAAATTGGAAAAAAATCAGGAAAAAATCAGTGAATTCAATAAATAAAAATATACACATATATTGAATTAAAAAAAAAAAAAACATTTTTCATTGATATTCAGTAAAGTCGTGTCCAAAAAATTCATAATATCAATAGATGTCCAAAATATCATTAATGAATAAGCATCTCATATATGTTATGAGTCTAAACATGATCCAAAGTACTGAGTCATGATTCCTAACTAGTGACTACATAGAACTAGAAGCAACTGCTTCTACAAGCTTACAAACAACTGCATACTAGTTAGAAAAATCAGTAACTAAGAGTCTAAGACTCTTAAGAGTGAGAACTAGTGTTGGAAATAATACTGAGAGGGTGGATGAATCATTGTTTTTAAATCAATAATATTTTATTTCCATAAGCAGATTTGTATACGCTACTTTAGATAAGTGAACCAACATGTACACGCGATAGTTATTAAAGAAACCAACATTATGTAGGTAACTTTTGATTTACCCAATTTATCATGCATTTAACTTTAACCAGTATGTCAGATATTAATTAAATAGTGTAGTAAAGGTAGAATAAAGCATTACACATAAGAATCACACATGAACACCAAGATATAAGGTGGAAACCTCATGTGGGTAAAAAACACCTGCTGTTATTGTCTCTATATCATTTTAATAATAAGAAAAATATGTTTACAATTTTGTACTGGTGTAGACTTTATGCTAGTACACAGGCTTCTACCTGCAGAAGGCTGCAACCTTCTCTCGTTTTCTAGCTACTACTAGAAGGGAGCTACAACCCCCTAGTTGTTGTACTAGCCAATATGTTTACTAGTAAGTAGGTGCCACCCTACAAGAAACTCCACTCTTCTACCAGGGACCATGTTTCATAAGCTTTTAGACTAGATACTCCTGGAACACAACACCATAATTTGAAGGCCACGTTTCATCCAATTTTCATACTAGACCCATCAGCAACATCATAGCTGCGATACAATCATCAACTATATAAACCAATCATTGAAACTCCTGAATGTGATCATTCAGAATATTCTCACCAAAATACAGTCACTAGAACAGAACCTAGATCTCTGTAACAGCAAACAAAACAACTGAAACATTCTTCACAAGGTATATGCTACTCTCTGTGTCTAACCAGCATGTGTAGGCACTTTTGTCAAAGCCAGCTAGTGTATACATCTGTAAATGTTAATTCATAATTTTACAACTATACCAAACTTCAATTATACCCAGATCATAACATTTATAGAATAATATATGCATCAGTATTCATATCTAGAATATACATGAGCAAAAATACATAATGATAGTTCATTTTACACCTCAAGATCCGGATCCATGATTAGATCTAATCTCTCATCATCCACTAAGATTCATCCTTGGTTCAGATCCAACAATGCACCATAACCCAATAACCTGCATACTAGATCTCACACTTCATCAGATATTCAATACTTGCACACCATGGCCTAATGATCTTCTACTCCTTTTACAGTTTTAGTCCTTTCTCAATACCATGGACCAAAACCACTTAGGACCAATACCTTGGACCAAATACCTAGGGTCAATACCTCGGACCAAATACCTTGGACCAAAACCATGGGTCAAAATAACTTGGACTAAATACCATGGACCAAAAGCTTAGTTTCCCAACATATACATGCTTTTGCTTCTGTGAAAGTGTGTGTGTATACACGACTTGTATACAGTGAAGTTATGTGTATACGCAGCTTGGTCAAGGTGAACCTGCGTTTACCTCTCTTTCTTCATTCTGTGTAGTCTGATCTACAATTCTTTGTTGTTTACCTGATGTACTATGATATTTCATCTGAGTGAGTTGCCATCAAGGACAATAGCTTGATGATAATGCCAACAAGTAGAAGTGATTCCTCCCACTCCTCCACTTGCTTGACTCTTAAAGTTCTTCAAGTCATGTAGGCTTAAAAGAGGAGCCTCCTCTAATTGGACCCAATCTATTGCATTTGTAGTTTTCAAATCTATCTCTTCAAGGTCTATTGGTGAATGATCCAAACCTATCATTATCATGAGACCTTCAAATTCAAGCTCTCACCTAGTATTTTCTTGTTGCAAAGTTGTAGATTGTAACAACAAAATACAAGGTCATTTAAGCGCTTTTGTGTCAATCGTTTGTGCTTCTTAAAATGTATTTTCTCAAACATGCTCCGGTTTCACTTACAACTTGAAGCACTGCACGCTTGGTTTAATATTCAAATGGCAAATCTCTTCAAATCTGGTGTATCACTGCAAAAGTTTTGCCACCAAAGACCTAGAAAGTGGAAAGAGTTCATGACTAGATGTACTAAATAATAAATAGTAAAAACATAAAAAGACAACAAAATTTAATAAAACATTTAACATACAAAATAAAGTTTAAACAAATTTAATGAACTGATAAAGCCTTCAAGCCTCAAAGGGTACCTGGCAACACCTTAGACCTTTCTCATATAACACTGGTATAGGAAAATAATTTAGGTGGTGCTTTATAATCCTATAGTTGGGAAAAGACACAACTTGGAAATTTTAGATTAGGCTAACACCTTTCCATGCATGTCATAAGTCCTCTATGAACCTCCCCATCCTCATAAAATTTGCTCTCATCATAAAAATATTATGGGTTTAAGAAGTACCTAGTAGCATGTAAGGGGGAATGCAATTTCCTATCCCAATGTGCATCAATAATGTCCCAAAGAGGCGTATAATTTGCCTCCTCATCCCCATATCTTCTTTTGATGGCCTCCTTTGCGAGATCCATTGCCTCATAAATGTAAGCAATAGTGGGTTTGTCACCATCAGCCATCCTGAAAGTTCAATCTTTCAAATTTAAATTAATATGAAACATTGAAAATAAAAAGAAGCTTGAAATTAAATTTAAAACATGAAAAAGTTAAAAGACTTGAAGTACCTGAGAAGTCTAACAAGGGATTCCATCACAACAATAATCTCTTTGGCATATTTCCATAAACTGTCATGAAAGACAAGTGCAACAAATTCAATGTCTTCAAGGGTCTTGGAATGTTTATATGCCATCCACTCAAGACCCAAGGACATCCTCTTTAGATTTATATTTTACTCAACCACAAATTGCAAAGATATGAAATTTGTTGCAAATCTAGTCACTGCAAGTCAAACAATTTACTTACCTTCAGTGTATTTTCTCATGGTGTTTAGGACAATAATGTGGTTGTATAGGCATTTGGTTATGCATTTTTTCCTTCTCCATAGCCTCATGTATCCAATGAAGCTTACCAATGTCCTCAAGCATTAAATCCATACAATGGGCAACAAAATAGGTCCAAAAAATAGTGGGGTGCCTAATCTCAAAAAGTCTACCAATAGCCATATAGTTAGCTGCATTGTTGGTGACAATTTGTACAAAATGTTCTTCTGCCACATCTTGAATGACTTCCTCCATCATTTCACAAATAAGCTATGCAGTCTTAACCTTGTTTAAGGCATCCACTAATTTTTGAAATAGTGTATCTATTAGACAAGATACAAGGAGGTTTATGAAAGCTCTATTCCTCTGATCTGTCCATCCATCACTCATGATTGTGCACCCTATTTCTACCCATGGTGAACGAAACTCAGATAGCACATGCATGGTATCTTCAATAATTTATAATAGAAAATTTGTCATAATGCTCTATAATCAAGGAACTTTGAACCCTAGACCTGCAACAACAACTGCATCAATCATAGCTTGCCAATAAGGACTTATGGCACAGTGGAAAGGTATGTCATCATAGTACCAAAAGTTAGCAATGGCCTTCCTTGCCTAACTATGGATATTTTTTTTTCCAACCAGTGGTATCCAAGGTAGGTTGGGAACTGAGTTTTTTGCGGGGAGAAAAAAAGGTGTTTATGTTTCCACCTCCAATGTTGAATGCATTGGGATTCATTTAACCTTGAGTTTGACTTGGACTTGGAGGCATGTGTGGGAAACTTGGGAACTGCATTGAGGATTCAATAGAGGGATATGACAATGGGGTAGTGGAAGAAAAATTGTCAACTCCAGGAGTTCCTATTTATTTTTTTTCTTTTCTTTCTTTGCATTACGCTAACTCAACATATCAATGGCCAAGGTTGCTTGGTGTTTGATATTTTCTTCAATGTTTTTGCAGAGACCTATATCATGGCCAGGTATTTGTGCAAGGTGGTACTTGAATCTATAAATGCCTCCACTACATCTCTTTGAAAAATTTACAAAGGAGCTTAGGGTCTCCAAGAATCTTGTCACAATAAGCCCAAGAAAAGTCCTTCTCCCTTGACATTGTTGTTGTCTCGAACTTGTGTTTAAATTGTGGCTTCTATTTAGATTTTGAGTTGTGCCTTCTATTTAATTTGGCTCCTGTAAAATATAATAAAAAATTAAAATTAAAAATGCCATATATAACTTCGTAAAAAAGAGGTTTGGTTTTAAAGGATATGAGGTTTTGTTAAGGATCAAAGAGGAGTCTGTATAGCAACACGAGCACATTTTGACCTAACATATCATTATGACCTTGAAACACAATGAGGTATATATGAGGAAATGCTACCTAAAGGAAATATTATCAACATATAATGCATTGTAATCTTGAATTTGCAAGTTCATTTAGCATAAGATAACCTAACCAATACATCAATAATAGATTCTGGAAGAACAAAATAACCAAAGTTGTGAATGTATGGTTAAAGCCTTTGAATTTGGCAAGACATAAACCAAGGAAGGAATTCTTCATGACTTCGTCAATGGTTGGTATGAAACCATTTCTTAGTGCATTTTAAAAATCTATTTAAGCCCCATTTATAGGGTTGAAAAATCATAACCAAAGGAATACACCAAACGTTCAATTGTTGAACAGTGAAAGTTGAAACTTGTCATTGAAAAAAACCTTGAAGCTTCAATATAGTAATATACCTATTATTTAAGCCAAGTTCTAATGTACCTCGATTGTTGAATAATGAAGCAACTAAGCCTAAAGGTAGCACACACTGAAGGTGACGAACGACTGCCTGAGGGTCGATATGGAGTATGGATAGAGAACACATTGGCGACTGCCCAATATGGAGTCTGGACTTAGGCTAACCTTGGTGGTTCCCCGATATTGAGTTTGGATTGTGTAATAGTGAGTAGTGATTGATTACTGAAGGTATCAACATATGAGTTTTGGGTCTAAGAAATGAGAAATAAATTTTGGAACGATTGATGTTTAGTTTTTAGCAATGCGCATACCTAAACTTGAAAAACTCGTGCTCGTCGAGTCAAGGTTGAAAATCGAATAAATTAGAATCAATCATAGGAATCTTATTTAATTAGAAAGTCTGAAGTTAAACTTTCATTGACCATGAGTTAAACTTGGTCAACGTGAGTTTGACTCGCAAATATTTAGATCGGATCGTTTGGTGAGCGAGCATATTCCAACTTGTGATTAATCGCAATTGATCAATGAGTCCTATTTCATTGCTTGTAACTGAAATCTTAACTGAAAATAGGAGATCCTACAATTGAAACTAATTGTGAATTTTCTAATCTGAAATTGGCCCATCGACATCATTTCTATTTGCAGCTGGGAGTGTCAACAGAAGAGATTCATTTTAAATCAGGTTCATGGAGAAAATATTTTATGGAAGATGTTTCTTTTATATCAAGGAAGACATAGTAATATTTTTTATTAAATTTGAATAACAATAGTATCTACTCTGTATATCCTGTATCTCATTATTTTTACCTCCTGTAACTCATATAGAAAGTGGGGTAATAATTGACATGTAGCATCAAGCTCCACTCCTTTTAATCCAAAGTTATGCATGCAAACCTTTGTGTCACTTGTTCTGCAAAGCCTTCAATGCAGAGTGTGGAGTTAACACCTACCTTTGCATGCCAAAAGCTACACATACCTTTTGACTTGGTTTTTTCACCTTTTGTGCATTCTTTGTTTGGAGTCTAGAACAACAAGCTCCACATGCTTTTTTTCTATACCTCTATGTGAGTGTAACTTTGCACATTTTCTTTCCTTCAACCAATATCAAAAGAATTTGTGAGCTTCCTTCAAGGCATGAATACATGCTTCAATCATGGAAATTAGCAAAGTTTCTAAAGAAAAAAATAACCATGGCGTTATCCTTTTCCATTTCAAATATGATAGGATTCTATTGAGAATTTTTTAGAGATAATTATTAATTGGCCCTCTACTTTTCCCTTTTCCTTAATATAAACTGCATCTCTTATTACATTTCTAATCAAGATATTTACATCAAATATTGGATCAAAGGGCCAAGGACTTTTCATAAATGCTTACTTCTCTAGTAGAAGAATAAATGGTCAACATGTCAGCTTGGCTCCAATTTCTTGGGAATTACTAATTGTTTTGAAAAATGACTACTCTTATTTGAATCTAGAACTATGTTTAAGCTTTTAAAATGGATTTTCCGCCAAATTGTTCTTGGAAAGGTCCTTATTAAAGGATTCCCTATATCTCCTCCACTAGAATTAATGGCTTGTATGTTGAAAAGTATAGAAAATCTCCCTTCTTAAAAGCTTGATCATCCCATTGTAACCAAGAGCTCCTCCTTTTCCCCAAATTGAACCCAAAACAACATTGAGTACTTAATTATGATCCAACCGGAGAAATTTCGATTGACACTACAACTCAAGAGCTATTAAATATAAAGTGCACTAATATGATTCATGATTCTTTCATTGAATAATTATATTGTTTTCGAATTTGTCATTTGTGCTTGTAGTATGTGGTACTCACATTATTTCACCTGAAAGGGCTTTTACTCTTGGACTATGACAATGCTAGTAAGATTTAGGCCTTTCATAGTATTTGTACCCCATGATCATTTTTGAAATATGTATGTCCTATGTGGAAGGAAATAAGCATTTAGTTATTACCTATTAAATTAAAACTTTGTTTCTTTTATTAGGTGCCACGTAACATCCTCTACAAATTGAGGACAAATGGGACGTAATATCCGATCCATCCTTGTAGACTATAGTCCTCCATAAAAAGGAAAAAACCCCAAAAAACCCATTGTTGGGAAATTTTTAGGGAAATTGGGCTTTAAAAAACCCAAATTTGGGGTTTGGAGTAAGGTTTACTCAATCACTTAAGAATATGACACTCCTCTGGAAAATATATAAATAAAGAAGGATCGAATTAATTTTGGATCACCAAGTGTGGATTGATTCATTTGTTCTTGAGCATTAAGTCGAATAGTTTTTTACCCCTTCTATCTCTTGTCAATTTTGGTGGTGAAATATTCCACCCTAGTTGACATTCCCTTATTATCTCGCTATTTGAGCACAAGGGTCTCTAACTGCTCAGCAATTCTATTGGATATTAGTCTCTTGTCTTTTTTTGGGCACAAGATTTCTATTAAAGATGAACGAATTTGGAGGATAGTGCATGATAGCTTAGTTATGTTTGGCATACACATCTCTTGAAGGAAGCAATAAAGTTTTTGAGTCCTTCATATCTTGTTCTAGGCAAAGCACTTACCTTAGGTAGTGGATTCCTTTATGGCACCTGGAGTAGCGAAAATCTTTGCTTTATTTAGTTTTTGCATGCACAGTTAAAAGGACCACTTCCCTAGTTATTAATTCTCAGCCTTAGCTAAGGAATCATGTTTGCATATCTCATATCATATTCACTAGTGACAGACTTTAATTGTATTATCTATCCATGCAAGGAAGGTGCATTAGGATTAGAAGTTAATAAAGTTGAGACATTTTTGTACATGTTTCCAGATTCATTGTACCTTCTAGACTAAAGGAAAAGTGAATAGTAGTGTTTGAAATTTTTAGTTATTTGTTGTTTCAAAAAGTAATAAATAGTGATGTGATTTGAGTTTCAAATATGTGTACCTGTTGTTAGTTTCTTCAGTGGCATGTGCTTCGTTTTTCTGCAGTATCTAACCTCCAAAGCTTCCTCAATGCAAACTAAATATCAAATAATGTCCTCGTACTCCAAATCATCTAAGGCATCACCCTAGAGAAGTTCCAGAGTAGGCCAATGAGCTTTGACAGGCCAACTCCAACCCCATGTCACTATACAAGTGTTGACATCACTGATACAAAAATTGTTTTAAAGTGTTGCATCCTACAACAATTCCTAAGATGGATGCCCAAAGGGGTTCTAGAATGAGGCTCAACCTTCATTACCACATTTAAGACTTTTCAAAGGGATCGATCCCTTTAAACTGTACCAATTTTTACACTTTCACAATTTGGCCATGTTCCTATCAATTTATGTTTTGTATTGAAAAGTCAATCCTATTTTACATGTTTATTAAGTTTAGGAACAATTATAGCTCAGCTCCAGCAAAATGTAGAAATATTTGTGGGCTAGGTTGGCATTTCTCCAAATACTATCACACATGTATATATAATCACACATTTTCCTTTTTATATCTTGATTGGTTAAACAAAAAGGCTTGTTGCCTGCGTAATTTTTTCCTATACCTCCACATCAGAACTCATAGATAACAATATTCTTAATTCTTCATCTGTGTGCACAGTAAGGTCCCTTTCTGATCCTTGGTGGCCACCTACCAAGTCCACTTAGACCCCCACCATTTTTTATTTCAGTTTCCTTAATTGTAGCACAGTTTACTATTTTTAGCAGTTTTTCAAGTCTTGAACTTCTGGAGCCATTTTGAGGCCCTAAACGACATTTTTTGGGAAAACTAGGAGCAACATGGGTCCAAGTGCCAATGTTGCTCTTCCCAAAGTTGTAGTTCTAGGATAGATATTTCTAACAAGATAATGTGCACGTCAAACAAAGATAGTATGCCAAAGTTACGACCCCAGGAAGTTGACGTACCAATTTACCCAAATGGGGCCCACAATTTGGCATTTCATATTCTAAGGTCAGGTTTTTGGATGTTTAGGGTTTTCCATTGTTTCTCAACAATAAAGAGGCCTTCAAGCCTCATTGTAACATAGTTCAGAGGCATGTAGCCACCACATCTCTTCTCAAAGATAAGCTACCATCGCCCTAGCTAGTATATTTCCATTTCTATTTGTAAGCATATTTCAATATTTTATATTAATGAAATGAAGTATGATTTCTGCTGCATCTTTGTGTATATGGTTATATCTATGTTTTTTTGTGTTCCTATTTAAATCCGAATCAGTGGTATCAAAGCGGTTTTCTTTTTTTCTCTGTTTTTCTTTGCTTGTCCCCAACGAGGTTAGGATATAAGGAGGTAGATCTTGAACTGGTCAAACCTTTTCAAGACCAGCCTTACAAATCCCGATGGCCTCCCATGGTAGATGAAAAGAAACACGAGGGGGTAAGAGATCCTATCAAATTCTTGCTCGAAGAAGCCCTCGAGTGACAAAGGAACGCGATGATGGATAACTTTGCTCAAATCCTTTAGCGACTACCTAGGGGCGATGCATCAACTTCCAACAACTACTCTGGAAACACCACACTGTTTAAGGTAAAAGTTAATTTTGAAATCCCCCTATTCGAGGGTCAAATAGACATAGATGTTGTCGATAAATGGTTAAATCTGCTAGAGGGTTATTTTTCTGTTCATGATTTTTCTAATTGGGAAAATATTATTTTCGCTCTTCTCAAAGTAGCCCCCCACATCAAGGACTCGTGGGAAACCTATGTGAGAAGAAGGATGAAAGTAAAGGCTCACTATTTTCAGCCACAATGCATTTGAATTCATTCTGGGATGCCATCAAGGAGTAGTACTACCCTGTCGAAAGCTATGTGGATCAATACATAAAGTGGACCATGATATGGCAGAGAAGGGACCAAGATGTGTTGGAGTTCATCAATATTTTCCATACCCTTTGCACAAAGTTGGGTATCAAGGATTTAGAGCAGCATTTGGTACTCAAATACCATCACTACCCGCAAAACTACATCCAGGAAGAAATAGAATTCCTGAACATCTCCTCGCTCGGAACTGCATATCGATATGCCGTTAAGGTCGAGCAAAATTTTAAACAAAATAAGTGAGACTTTGGATCTGAAAATCCCAAGAAATGGAAAGGTCCCCCAAACTGTAGAACAAAGGACAAAGCCAATGCAGGGTAGCCTAAGACAACCCGCCAAAGCTACAAGCAAAGAACAACACTGCAAAGCTGAAAAAGGACATGGGAAAGTGGTGTGAGTTCCATAAGAGCTCCACTCACAACACAAGTGAGTGTCAGGCCAAGCATTCACTAGTGGCTAAGCTAAAGGTTTCAGAATCAGATGTAGGTTCTAACTCTGAGTTAGAACCTGACAAGGGGAATAACAAAGCGAAGTAGATTATTGATGTGGAGCCCAACACCACTGTTGCCACCACGAAGATCCAAAAGGAGAAGGAGCATCTCTTCCACTCCTAGATGTGGGTAAAGTGCTCCCCACTATAATTCATTGTCAACAGCAGGAGCCAAAAGAACCTCATTTCGGGAGAGGTCACAAAGCGACTAGGCTTACCAGCCAAAGCACATCCACAACTGTACACCATCAGGTGGCTTCACCAAGGACGGGATCTTCGCGTGAGCCAGTAGTGTCTCCTTCCATAGAACATAAGGCTCTTCACGGATGGGGTATTGTGTTACATTGCTTCCCTTGAAGTTTGTGATGTATTAATAGGACAACCATACTTGTGGAAGCGACATGTTGTGTATGAATCAAGGCCCCATGCTGTTATTGTTAGTTTGAGAACTAAGTTGTACACGATACCAGAGGTAGCACCGCCTACCACCATCTCTTTGATTACTATAAAAAATGCAGTAAGCTTGTTTCCAAAACCATGAAATTTGTTTTCCTGATGATACGCCCTCAAAGAAAGAAGAATACAATGGCCACGACCTCCAAACAAGGCCCCTCCACATGACAACTACAGATGGACAAGGTTGTGGAGGAGTACGAGGACATCTTCACCTCCACCATAGGGGTTCCTCTACACTATCAGGTCAAGCACTCCATCGATCTGAACCTAGGTGTGCCGCTGCTCAATGGACCAATCTATCAGTGCTCCATTCTAGAGAATGATGAAATCAAGAGGTAGATTCAAGAGTTATTACAGAAAAGTCACATATGTCCAAGTTCATCGCTCTGTGGGAGCTCAATCGTGTTGGTACAGAAGAAGAATGGGACTTGGAGACTTTGTATTGACTATCAGGTGGTAAACAAGATCACTGTCTGTAATAAGTACTCGATCCCATGGATTGATGACCTCTTAGACCAACTGAAGGGGGGAAATATTTCAGCAAGATCGATTTTAATTTAGGATATCACCGGGTACCAATCAAAACCTCTGATATGTAGAAGAGTGCCTTCAAATCCAAGGAGGGGCTGTTCGAATGGTTGGTGATGCCTTTTGGATTGACGAATGTCCCTGCAACCTTCATGAGGCTAATGGATGACACCTTCTAGCCATTCATCAACTCATTTGTAGTGGTATACTTGTATGACATCTTGATATTTAGCCAGAGTTGGGAAGAGCACCTCCACCACATCCAACAGGTTCTCCAAACACTGCGGAAACACAAGTTATGTGCCAATTTGGAGAAATGCACTTTTGGCATGACCCAAGTTTAGTACCTGGGATATGTTATTGATGAACAGGGGGTGCATGTGAATCCATCCAAGATCCAAGTCATTCGAGATTGGCCATCTCCAACCACTCTGATAGAGCTCTGCAGCTTTCTAGGTCTTGCCAACTTCTACCGCAGGTTTGCGTTGCAATTTTCTCATATCACTTAGCCCTTGAGTCAAGTCACCAAGGCAGGAGCAAAAGAAAAATTAATTTTTCTTGTATCTCAATAGAGGGCATTCACAAAGTTGAAAGATTTCCTCTACACAGCACCCATGCTTGCGTTACTAGACTTGCAACAATAATTTGAGGTCAAGACAGATGCCTCTAACTATGCTATTGGGGCTGTCCTTACTCAACATGGGCATCCAGTGGCATATCACAGTGAGACACTTTCAGACACAGTCCAGAAGTATCCCACTTATGACAAAGAGATTTATTCCATTGTGTAGGCCTGTCGACATTGGAAGCATTACACTTTGGGGAAGGAAACGGTTATCCACTCATACCACTGACCCCTGCAGTTCATACAGACCCAAGTAAAATTGTAGAATGATTGCCATTAGAAGTGGTCCACATACCTGCAACAGTTCCATTTGAATATCAAGTATAAGAAGGGTATCACCAATAATGTTGCAGATTGCCTTAGTCGACCACCGATCATGGCGTTAACCACTGTTCTCAACTCTTGTGGGCACAAAACTTCTGATTGGCCACTTCTCTACAAATGTGACCCAAAATTTGGCCACACATACCAGACACTCTTAGAGGGTCAACATGTTCCAGATTTTCACCTCTAGGATGCCCTGTTATGCCACCTAGGCTACCTTTGTGTTCCTACAAGCGAGCGTGCCAAGATGATTTGGGAAGCACATTGCAGTCGGGTTGTTGGACATTTTGGGGTCAAGAAAATAGTGGCAGTAATGCAAAAGTATTTCTATTGGCCGAATCTTTGACATGATGTCGGGAAGTACATCAGATCATGCACTTCCTGCGCCATTGCCAAACTGACCATCAAGAGAAAAGGCCTCTATACCCCACTGCCTACCCCTATTCGACCTTGGGAATCCATCTCCATGGATTACATGTCAAGTCTTCCTTCCACTAAGCATGGAAACGACTATGTTTTTGTGGTCATTGACAAGTTCTCGAAGATGCCCATTATGGTTGCCTGCAAGAAGAATATCGCAACAGAAGCCACTGGTAAACTCCAATTTGAACGAGTGTGGGTGCACTTTGGGATCCCATAGTCTATCATCTCAGATCGAGACAGCAGGTTCCTCAGTGCATTTTGGTCCAGTCTCTGGTCATTGCTTGACACCAAACTCACTAAGTCCACAACCTTCCATCCTCAAACTAATGGCCAGAGAAAGGTTGTCAACAGGATGATCGTACACATTCTATGCATGTAGAACTCAAAGAATCCGTGCACATGGGACAAGAGCCTCCCCTATGTCCAACACAGCTACAACCTATCTCTCAACAACTTAACTGGCCATAACCCTTTTCAGGTGGGCTTGGGATTCCATCCACTATGTCCGATTGATGTGGCCATGTCAGTTGTAGCTACTTACATAGATTTGGCTCATGTCCAGCCTGAAACAGATAAGGAAAACAAATTCATTGAGCACATCCAACATATTTGCCAGAAGGTCCATGACACTATAGGGAAATCAAATTCCAAGTACAAGCAGCGAAGTGATCAAATTTTTGGTGCGCACAAGTTTCAGGTGGGTGACAAAGTCTGGTTGCATTTGCAAAAGGAATGCCTTACCGGAGCCTATCGGAAACTTAAACTACTCTGATATGGTCCTTACACCATTTCCAAGGCTATGGGAGACAAGGAATTTAAGCTCAGGATTCCCCCATTCCTTGGCCTGCACCCAGTGTTCAATGTGGACTACCTTCGGCCATACTTTCCACCATTACTAGACACATCGAACATTGCAGAACAACTCACACCCACAGAGTTAAATCATGATTGCATGGAACAACCAATAGCTGATCGAATCATGGACACATAGATCAAGCACACTCACTAGTAGAATATCCAATTGTATCTAGTTTTCAAAGCAGGCCAACTCCTTCACCAAGACAAGTGGCTTACCAAGGACCGAGTTCAGCAGAAGTTTCCTCATCTCATGGAGGAACTCAATGCAATGGGGACCATTGCCTCCTAAGGGGGGAGGAATGATCCAGGTGGATATTGGTGGCCACCTTCCAAGTCCACTTAGACCCCCACCATTTTTTCTTTTAGCTTTTCAATTTCCTTAATTGTAGCACAGTTTCCTAATTTTAGCAGTTTTTCGTGTCCTCAACTTCGAGAGTCGTTTTGAGGCCCTAAATGATGTTTTTTGGGAAAACGAGGAGCAACATGGGTTCATGGACAAATGTTTCTCCTCCCAAAGTTTTAGTTCTCGAATAGATCTTTCTAATGCAATAATGTGCACATCAAACGTAGATCATATGCCAAAGTTACGACCCCGGGAAGTTGATGTACCAATTTACCCAAACGGGGCCCACAGTTTGGTGTTTCATCTTCTAGGGTTAGGATTTTGGATGTTTAGGGTTTTCCATTGTTTCTCAACAATAATGAGGCCTTTGAGTCTCATTGTAACACAGTTCAGAGGCATGTAGCCACTACATCTCTTCTCAGAGATAAGCTACCATCACCATGGTTGGTATATTTCCATTTCTGTTTGTAAGCGTATTTTAGTATTTTGTAGTAATGAAATGAAGTATTATTTTCACTGCATCTTTGTGTATATGGTTATCTCTGTATTTTGTTGCATTCTAGTTTAAATCCATATCTCTTTTGGTTTCTATTTTTGATGGAGCAACCTCTGACAGTACACCTTTTACCACAGAGATGTTGTTATTGGATAGAAATCTCCAAAGTAGTCTTACACCAGACATATAAATGGCTATTGTATATCACAATAATAAGCATTAACATATGAAGTTGTGTAGAGCCTAAACTATGTACATTCAAGCCATCACTTTTTCTTTCATGGCAAATTTCATTCTACATAGTAGATGTGTTGTGGCACTTGAGTGTGTTGACATAAAAAATTCTAAGGCCAAACCCAGATTCTCATGTGCCATGGAAATTCAGCATATGCTGTGTTCACCTAAGAACTATTTGTAACTCATCTTAGGATACTCATGTACAATCTCACTCAACCCACTTAACAAGTTACCAAGACAAGGCTCATCACATCCAACCTCGATCTAAAACAATTGAGCAACACAATTTAAATCTTGGACATAGCCCCTCACATGTCTTAGAATGCCTTGGCACTATGTGGCATGCACTAACATCCCCTACATTCCTTGGCATGCTTTGATACTCCCTAGCACACCGTGGCACTTCCTGACATGCCTTGGTAGTATAGCATACCTTGGCATTGTTTAGCATTTAACCTTGTCACTCCCTCCTTAACACACCTATAACTCATTAAAACTCCCTCTCACACACTCTTATTCATTAATTTCCATGAATTTTGAACTAGTTATTCCTTATGTTTCCTTGTCACCCCCTAACACTCCCTAGCTCATCCTAGCACCTAACACAGCTTAGCCTATCACCTTAACACTCTAGCATTGCTTGGCACTACATAGTATACCTTGTCACTCTCTCATTAGCACACCTAGACATCGCTGACATTCTTGGTCACAAACTCTTATTCATTCATTTCCATGCATTTTTACCTAGTTCTCCCTTGTGTTTCGTTACCACTCCTTATCACTCCTTGACACATGTTGTTACACCCTAGCACCTATGACACCTTGGCATGTCGCCCTAGCCTCTAGCATGCCTTAACACTACCTAGCATACCTTGTAAATTTGTCCTTAGCACACCTAGAACTCAATGAAAATTCTAATCAGAAACTCTTATTTGTTCATTTCCATTCATTTTGACATTGTTCTCCCTTGTGTTTCCCTGGCACTCCCAGCTAACACTTCCTTACACGTGTTGGCACATCTTGGCCGCATGTCGCCCTAGGACTCTAGCATTCCTTAGCATTGCCAAGTATGCCTTGTAACTCCTCGTTAACACACTTGGAACTCACTAACACTCCATGCCACACACTCTTATTCCTTCATTTCCTTTCATTATGACCTAGTGCTCCCTTGTGTTTCCCTAACACTCCCTAACACTCCCTAGCACACATTGGCACACCATGGCACTCGTCACATCTTAATAAAATTTTCTAGAACTCTATCATCTATTCGCACTTCTTATCATACATTATCGCTCCCTCCTTAGCACACCTATAAATTTTTAATGCTTCCTATCACACACACACATTCATTCATTTACATGTAATTGAAATGAGTCCTCCCTTATGTTTCCTTGGTAATCCCTAGCATGTGTTGGTGCCACATCCTAGAACCTAGCACACATTGGCATGCCTTAGCACTCGGAATGTCTTGACATGCCTAACTTTCCTTGGAACTTTATGACATGTGTTAATACTTCTCGAAATTACCTACACACCTTGGCACTCCATAGTTTCCATGCCCTCGTAGATAACCTTACCTTTTTTGTGACTTGGGTACCCAACCAAGTCATTGAAAAAATCGTATTGTGCCTAGACCAAAGTCTTGCTTTGCCTCAAACTTCTTTTTCCGTCCTCCTATCACAATCGTAGGCTTTCCTCCTACAAGTCCTAATATGAAATTATCCTAGCACACTTCATCCATGGGACTCCTAGAATTCACTTACACTCCCTATTATAATCTCTTATTCATTCATTTCCATGCACTTTCACCTAGTTCTCCCTTATGACTCCCTAGCACAACCAAACAATCCTTTACATGCATTGACACTATCTAGCTTATGTCAACACACCTTTTCATTCCCTAGCATGCCATGGCACTCCTTAATTATCATTCCCTCATAACTACCCTTATTTTCCTTTAGACTTAGGAACCCAATCAAGTCCTGCCTCAACTACAACAAATTTACCAAGTTACATTTACTACAACTAGACTATACCTTTTCTCCTAATGGAATTGTTGTGGCCACCAACAACCCCCCTTATTACTTAGTGTTATTCCTAATACTAAATAAGTGGGGACCCTTAGTTAAAAAATTGAAAAAATGAATTAGTGTTTGTATTTCCTTTTTAATAAAATGTACCATCATAAACTTAGGAAAATACCTTTGAAAATCTAAAAAGCATAAGTTTCTTGATGAGGAAAAATAAAATCACTCCTTAAGAAGTATCGCATCATGGAAAGGATAATAGGACGCCTCCTTACTACCCAAACTCTAAGATTGCAAGATCGTGATGCGAGATCACATACTAAAAAACAAATATTGCATCACATGCCTTAGAATGTACTTGTTTAAAAATCACAGAAAACACTGATATGCAATAACGCATATCGCAAAATCACACCTTGCAAGAAATACATTAACACAAAATCGTCACATACTACGATTATGTGATATTGCAATAAAGCGGCAAAAAAATCTTACGAAAGAATAAAATTGTGATATTGCGATCTCATGATAATGCGATGCAACGATCTGCAATATTGCAAAGCAAATCGCAAAATCCCTCCATCGTAAAATATTTCGGATCACTATTCAAGAAAAAAAAATTTCATAAAGAGAGACTTGGTTATGCGCTTTAATGCTAATTAATGAGTTAGTTGCCAATTGTTAATGAAATATGGTTTTCTGTTTATCGAAGAGCCAGTTCACGTAAGAGGGTATACGTTTGCATGTCTTCGGCATTTAAATCTCTCCCATCACTGTTCCTTATCATTACTCTCACCTCACTTGTAAACTGCAGGAATGAAGAACAAAGAAATATACAAAGCAGTATATAATAAATTATGAGGAAGAAAGGCAAGGCTCCAATGTCTGAAGATAAAGAGATGGCGCCCTTATAGACAGACACTGCATGCAACAGAGACACGAGTATTACCACTTGGGAAAGCATGTATAATCTACTTAAGGAAGAGAATCCCAAGGCAATGGAGTTTATGGCTATTGCAGGTTCACAAGGTTCTTCTGAGGCATCAGTTGCAGATTTAGCTTGTTCATTCCCACACCAGCTAGCGGCAAGGCCCAAAATTCTCCATATAAAGATATGGCTAAATAGGTACTGTACAGTGCGGACATAAATCAAAAGTTTAGGACTCAGGGTCAAGAGCTCACAGAATCATTATTTTCACAAAATTTCAAATTTACAGCCACTAAAAGAAAGCAATAAAGAGGTGAAAATTGCACCAAGGAAGCCTGGATCAAGAAACAAAAGGGAGTTTCTGATGCACGATTAATCGCGCATCGCTGGGTAAAACTTCTCGAAATGGAAATCTTCTAATTACTCAGCTACCTGTAAGCCCAGAAATTCAGAAAAAGTAATTTAAAGATAAAAAAGTAAAACTTGAAGCCGAAAATCAGTGGTAATGGTCAGAAATATCCTCAAATTATTTAGTGAAACCACACAGCTAGTATATGACTCTCAAAAGCCTCATTAATTTTGCCGAAAAGATGGCACCAGCTCTTGTTGATTCTGTTTTGATAGGATAATTAAAGGCTGAATTCGGCTAACCGAACCTTCTCAAGAAAATGTTGAATGCTTGCGATTTTAAGGAGCAGATACAGAAATAGTTAGATGTTAGTTTTAGATTTAATTTTAGAAATAGTTTTACTTTATTTTTGCCTAGAGAAAGGACAGTCATTTAAATCGTATCATATATTTTTGTAAATAAGTTATTTTTAGATGTAGTTAGTAGTATTTAAACCCTTCTCATGCATTTAGAGAAGGGTCCATAAATTTATCAAAAACTTGTCCTCAGAACATGCACTTTTGCACCCTCCGAGGAGCTTTTGATGAATGAATGGAACAAGATTTATTGATTTTTTGCATTTGATATCTGCTACTTGATGTTGCACTTCTGTACTCTTAGTGGATGTTGGATTAAGAAGAGATAAATCGTTATTGCTTGAAGCTCATGAGTAGAACTAGTTATAAATGGTACTTCTATCTCTTAACTGTTTCTATCTTTTGTGTTAAAGTGATATTCAAGTTCATTTGTTTATATATTAATTCGTGAATGCCTGAGTTATCATTTGGCACTTTTGTATGGTGATCGCTATTTATTTATGCTTAATGTATGAGTAGCTTACTGTGCGATATGTTTTTCACAACTGTTTCGTCTAACTTTTTATGCGAAGTGGTTTATCTATATTGAATTCTTTTCTTATAACAATTGAATGATATTTATTACTGATTGTTATTTGAAATCATTTTAGATCACATAGCCAAAAGATTACACCATGGGTTAGTATAGACTTAGATATTTCTATTTATTAGAATACAAGTGCATGTCATTAGATTAAAGTTAGAATTAGAGTATCTTAATTAGGAACTGTTAGATCATAAATATCAAACTCTACACACACACACACATAAATTGGGAAACTGGTCCTATATCCCTAGTCGAACCCACCATACCAAACGGAAAAGGAGCTGCCAACCAAAGTCCAGACCGGGTAGGTATCTCCCTTGTTGTAGACCCGATTTTCAGGACTTCAACATATTTGGTGCTAGAAGGAGGGCGATTTACTCTTAGAATGGTATTTAGATTTGGACTTGCTTGCAATTCATAGTTTTTGGCCCTCCTTCTAGCGCCAAATATGTTGAAGCCCTGAAAATCAGGTCTACAACAAGGGGGATACCCACCCAGTCCGGGCCTTGGTGGGTATCCCCTTATTGTATACCTGAATTTCGGGGCTTCAACATATTTGGTGCTAGAAGGAGGGCCACAAGATATGAATGGCAAGTAAGTCCAAATCTAAATACCATTTTGAGAGTAAATCGCCCTCACCATCTCCCCCGACTTCTACATTGCATTTAGAATATTTAAATCCACAACTAGAAGTCGTAGGATCAACAGCTGCTGCTACAAACCCTAACATTTCAGAACAATCTACTATTGAACCTCCTGAAGTTGAATCTATGATTCACAAACTTCAGCGATTTTCTATTTCTCCTTAAAGATATGATAAATCTCAAGGTAGCGTGACTTTGCAATATAACCCTACTCATCCTTTGACCAGATTAAAGAGAAAAAGTTTGGTGTTCAGTCAACTGAGTTACCTCTACCCACAAGGAAGAGAGTAAGTAAATCACCTAAAGGGTTCGATAGCAAGACTCTTTCATCATCATCATCCATTTCAACTTCTTCACCATGAAGTCAACCATCCACTCCACCACTTCAGATCATTGTCCACCAGCCTATTGGTATTTCTACATCTCCTTCTCAATCATCTAGAGTCATAATATCCTCATCTTCCACACTTCCCTCCGTTAGTGGATCAATGATGGCCTAATCTCCATGGAACAACCCAGGGGCAGTCTTAATGCTTGCGCCCTTGATTCAGTTACCACCCCATCCTGAAAAATGGCTTCTTAAGTTTAATCCTGAAGAAGGCATGCTAGCAGAAGAGAATATTAATAACTTTATGCTATCCATAAATCTTAATGGAGTTACTAATGAAGATGTTGTCGTTTGACTTTTTCCTTATACTTTTTAGGGAACAACCAGATCATGGTACTTTTCATTACCATCTGGATCTATCACCAGTTGGGATATCTTCGAAGAACAATTCCTCATTAAATTTGGTGATGATAGGTCTATGGCGACGTTAATCAGTGACCTGTCAAACCTTACAGATGAGTCAAAATAACCTATCAAATATTTCAATTCACATTTCAATAAACTATTAAACAAAATTCCTACTACTTCCAAGCCCAGCGAAGAAGTACGAAGTGAATGGTACATCACTGCTTTACCATCAAACATAGCAATCTTCATGGACAGGGCTAACAAGACAACTTTAGCCAAAAATATGAAAGAAGCAATAGTTGTAGAGAAGTGTATTATAGCCCTTGAAAATAAAACCGTGATGGAAGAATGGAAATCAAATAAGGTTACTTTCAAAGAAGATCCCAAGAAAAAACAATGGAAAGATCCATTCGATTTAGAAGGATTGCAGAAAGTTTTGAAGACTATGTGTAACGAGATGGTCGATATTAAGAAACAAGTGGCAAAAACTTCTTCAAAAAATCCGTATAGATCTTTTAAAAGAAACCCTTCGATTGATTCAAATCCCCCCAATGCTATTACGAGCGCTGAATCCAAAGAAGAAGAAGAGGGAATCGCTACTGAAGGGAAAACCGATGAAGAAGAAGTTGTAGAGTTACATGGAATGTGGGATTTCATCCTCCCACAAGAAGATAATCAAGAAGCATCCCCAGTTAGTACATGAAGTAGAAATCAACTTGATCCTCCTCAAACTACCCCTAAGCCAAAGAGCACAAGCTCAACGACGAAGGATAAAGTCACAGCCAAGAAAACGACACCCAAAGTGACTCAAACTAGCCCAGTTCAAACAGATTCATCTACTCCATCTAAAATGTTGATCGTTATAGATGAAATGGAGCACAATATTAGAGAAGATATGAAAAATACTAGGGCCAACATCACTCTTTACGAATTGAGAAAGTTAAAACACCAGAAAAAGATACTTTTGAAAGAATTACATGCTGTCCCAGTTGCACCTTTGCTTGTTTTTGTAATTTCTCAAGCTTCCCATGATATGGAAAGACCTCCAACTAATGTGATTAACAAAGTTGATCCAAACGACATCGCGTTAATTGGAGGAAGATTGAGATCTCATACTCCCTCGTGTCTTCTTACTTATGAAATTTTTAATAAAAATGTGCATAATTGCTTAGTGGATTCGGGAGCTTCATCAAATATTTTACCAAAATAAATATCTACAAAATTGAATGTTCAACCGCAAAAATCTGTTGTGCACATAGTCCAGCAAGATCGATCGCAAGTCGAAGTGATTGGCGAATTAAATCAGGTTACCATATGGTTGTCATCCAACCCAAAGGTATGTCAAGTTATTGACATTTTAGTTGCTGATATTCCAGAATTTTATGGCTTAATTCTTAGTAGAGATTGGTTAGAAAAACTTCATGGATATTTTGCAACTGACTGGTCGCACAGGTGGCTCCCTTACAATGGTAAACCTAATCAAATAAAAGTTGAACGAGAAAGACATCAAAAATACATAGTAACGGAGCTAGACGGGGAGAATGAACCAGTAGCATATAACAATAGTATTATTGGCAATTACTCAATAGATTCTTTCCTAGGGAGTTTTAATGGTCATACGTCACCTTATTTAGAACATTCTGTTTGATTCCAAGTCGAAAACTTTTCTCAAACAGATAGTTCTAATTGTATTAATTTTTTAGATAGTCCTGTGAATAAATCTTTATTTTGGAAATTATTTTTTGATGGTTCTAAATCTAACGAAGGAGCAGGAGCAAGATGCGTGCTAGTTAGTCCAGAAGGAGATAAAACTATGTTAACTTGCAGACACGAATTTGATTGCACCAACAATACCACAGAATATGAGGCTTTAGTCCAAGGGTTGTACAAAGAAATTGGATTAGACGTCAAATACCTTCAATTTTTCAGAGATTCTGATATTGTAATTAGACAGGTATGTAATATTATACATTGTTTATCAGGTCATTTAAAACATTATCAATCTTTAGTTCACGATATGACTGAACTTTTTATAGCATTTAATATTTCATCAATTCCTAGACTCCAGAATGCAAGTGCAAACCTTTTAGCTAATGTAGCTTCCAAACTTATCCCTTCAGAAGATTTTAAACCTGATAGATTCTCAACAGAATTAATCTTCAGAACTTATATTCCTAATAACATTACAAATTGTATAATTTTCAACGACAATCCTGATATCGTGAGTTTTATCACATCTAAAGGATCCTACACCAATCAAATAATTGACGAACATCAACATGACCAACAATTGCAACAAGATAGCACCAACAATGCTATACCTAAGTCGGTAGTCAAGTTAGAAGACCTTTATGATTTGAAAGATCAGTTTAAAAGATCTACCAATTTGAAACTCCAAAGTTCAACTTTGAACTACGAATTAATAAATCTAGGAACTGATACCAAACCACAGAACATCAATCTAGGCCTTAGCCTAGCTCGTGAAGAAAAACTAGCATATATTCGTCTTTTGAGACAATACAAAAATGTTTTTTCTTGGAGCTATGATGAACTTAAAATGTATGACACTTCCATCATCCAACATACTATTCCAATGATAAACGATGAAAAACCAGTCCAACAGAAGTTGAGAAAAATCCATCCTAATCTAGAAAACCAAATCAAATCTGAACTCAACAAGTTATTGAAAGCCAAAATAGTCTTTCTCGTTCCACATCCCAAGTAGGTCTCAAATATGGTTCCTATTAGAAATAAAAACGAAGATATTAGAATCTGCATTGACTTTTGAAATCTTAATAAAGCCTGCCAAAAGGATAATTTTCCTTTAGCTTCTATGGAACAAATATTACAGGCAGTAGTTGGGTCAGAGTTAATGTCGTCTTTGGATGGATTCTTAGGATACAATCAAGTGTTGGTACTGTTAGCCTCCTACTGCAGCAGGTTACTCGTATTTCATGATTGACATTTTTCAGACCAAATATGTCATACTTTGCATACTGCAATGCTCCATATTTTCTTAACAGTCTCCAAGTGAAGAGGGATACTCAGAGCTCATTTAACTGCCTTCCAAATTTTGAGAAGTTATTCCAGAGTTGTACAATCTTCAGTTAAAGGGAGGTCCAAACAGCTTAATCTTGGTCTCCCTAGGTTTAAATTTCCTGTTTTAGAATATAGAGAATGAAAATTTGTTCAAATAGCTTAATCTTGGTAGATTCTTAGATAGGTAGAGAATCAAAGGAGCCAAACTGCTTAATCTGGGTCCTCGGATGAAATAAGGGTAGTCTATAGATAGGAAAGTATAAAAAAGAAAAATTGAAATAATGGGTTTGCAAGTCTAAGTGCACCCAAACCAAAAGAAGAAAAAATGTTAGGTAAGTAGGCTGGGTAGGTAGTTTTGAGGTTGCAAGAATCTTGACTGCTGATCAGTTCCAGATTTTCAGGTATCATCTTTACTCAGGACACAATCACCAGGAAGTTCTATGTGAAAAGCTCAAAAACAGGCATAACTAACTTCCTTTCTCCATCTCCCCCAAATCATTAACTAATTTCCCCAAAAGAGGTTAAGATCTGCTTGATACCTCTTAAGTTTCATCATTTTCATGTCATTATCTTGGGTGAATATCTGCTTTACTCAAAGATATTCCATACTCTCTCTATAAGGTTCTATCCCCTCGTTGAAGCCTAAGATCTCCCAAACTTAGTGCTTTCTTACCATCTCCATATTAACTACTGACATTATTATTTAACTCCCTATATTTTCCCATCCCCCTACTAAAACTATGTAAATAATCCCCCTACGTAAATATCCCTCCCCCTGGTTGAAAAATAACCATAAGTACCCCGGGGAATTGCTCAGTTTATCTGAAACTTAGCAAGAGCCCTCATGATGCCCCTTCAAACCATCTTCTAAATACAATGGACTCCTTCCAAAGTATAAAATTCCTTTTTAGGTTATGGGACCCCTTCCGAGGCCTCAAGTGCTTTTCTAACGCACCTGCTCACTCCTTCTGACCACAATAGACCCTTGCCGATTTCGTAACACTCTGTAGATCCTAGCAAGCCAGCTCACATCGCCACATCACAATATTCTCATCATGCAAGTTATGCCCCATCTGTCGTTACCCGATGCGATATCGCGATATCGGCGATCGGTCGTTGCAAGTGTCGCATGTCCAACTAAAATACCCCCTCATTCCCCGCCGACGCGATATTGCGATCGCATCAGGAGAAGTCATCGCATCGCCTTAAAGTATGATCACCCCACCATGTCACATCTGCACCAGGGACCCACCGCTGACGTCAGCATACTGACGTCATCCTTCGTACTACTGATGTCAGCATACAAGAAATGGAAAATTTGCGCAGGAAGAAAAATCGCACTTCGGAGCTCCAAAACAAGAAACAGAGGCATTTTTCGATGCGTGATTAGCGCGAAGTGCTAATCGCGCATCGCTACGGGAAATAGGCCGTTTTGGGGAATCTTTTGATTCCTTGGCCCGTTTTGCACTGAAAAAGCCCGAGATCGCCCGATTTTGCCAAATTAATCCGGTTTAAAGACAAGAAAGGACCAGCGACAGAGATTAAAGAGTATTAGATCTAATAAATAGGGAAAAAGCACGTCAAAGAGTATCAGCAAGCGGCGGAAGCCATCAATGTAGCGGCAAAGAGTATTAGCGAAAGATCTTAACAGCAGCCCAAAGCAGGAGAACATTTAATACCTTCCAGCAAAGTCAAAGAAAGAGGGAGAAGCCACTCAAAACTTTCAAATCATGGTTATTGCACATTTAACTTGCACCAGAACATAACTACAAATCCCGAAGCACAGTTATTCCAGCAGTACCACATCAAGCCTCCAACGGTCACATTGCACTCTTTTTGATTCAGTTGCCTCTAGCGCAACCCAAAGGACTTACCTGCATTTAATTCTAGCGACACTTAGGTTTTTAGAAAAGCTTTCCAACATACCTGTTTAGGTCGATTGTAATAAATGACTTTCTGATATTTTGTTTATATATACCACCCTGAAATATGGAGTAGGGGTTGGTTGGTGAGTCAAGAAAATTGCTTAATCTTTATCTCGACATTTTCTTCAAGCAGAGACCCGCACTGTAACTATCATATTTTCTATAATCAAAGACTGCTGAAGGCATGGATTTTGAAACTGTTTGATGTGTTTAATTGGCTGAGGAGTGATTACAGAATTCCTGTGCTTCTACATGGTTCAATAAGTGTTTCTCAACTCTGTTAATTTTCATGTTTTGTTTTACCACAGTTCCGCCATCTAAATTGCAGAAAAGAAGAATAGCTTAGGATTTGTTTAACTACACCTTAAGCTCAATTTCTGCATTTTTTCATGTTTTCATCAGAAATAGTTATGAACATGTATACTTAAATGATCTTGTTTACGCTGTTTCTTTCACATATGAATGAGAGTTTAGGAATTCTTAGTTGCTCCTAGATAATCGTTCATTCATTTCTCCTGTTTTTCAGTGTGATGAAATGATTCTCCTTTTCCTTTCATCTCTGATCGTCATTCCATCCTTTCAATAGATTGATAATTGTATCATGTGTGGCTATCCTGCTCCTTAATCCTCTTGTGACCAAGAAAATGCAATAGCAAGCCTTAATCCATGACTCCATGCCCAGTGGTTTGAAACTTATCACACCGTACCTTGCCTCTTTGCTTGAGATTTCTACCTTCCATCCAAACACAAACAAAAACCCTTGAGCCAAAAGCTAGCCTAAAATCATCAACAAAGTTGAATCATTAAGAGAGAGCCCTCTCTAATTGCAGTTGGGCTAGAACCTGCAATCCAAAGATTGGTTTGTGGTTACCTCAGCCGTATCACTAAACAGGAGCCTAGGGACAACCTGAGTGATAACATACTGATGTCCCCACTAGGGACCTCCTCAGATAAATTCATTAAACCAGTCTGCAGCCCCACAGAGGAAGAAACCGACATGTGAAAGTTTCGGTCGACCTGTGTTGTTGCTGTTTTTAGAAAAAATTCCCAAAAAATAGATTAGAAGCTGGCTCCTAAGAATAAAACGCTTAATAAACAATCAAATCCTGATCCAAACAACCCAGCTATTGTTGAAAATCCGAATTTAATTCCTAAGATCATTAGAAAACAAAAGCAAAAGGAAGACCAAGCTACTACGAGTCCTAAAACAGTTCAGCCAAGCAGTGTTCCAAACCCTATCAAAGTTTTATTCCGGTCAACCCCAAGTTCCCCTGGTTCATCACCTCCTTCTCCCAACAACTCCTCTACACCTCTATCCCATACTCCTACTACCACTACTACTCCTTCTACCCCGGTTGTTCCTGTTATCCCCGCTACTTTAGCTGTTCTGCTTATCCCCATCATCATGGCTAGATATGCGCCCTTACAATTGCCTGCTAATCCCGGGGCTATGCCTGAGGACTACCAGTCAAAAATTACCTATCTTGATGGCACAACCTCCTGCACCGCCCTACAGCATATAAAGAAAATGCAGGATTATTTCGAGAGTTATGATATTGATGATGAGAGTGTAAGAATGAAGATTTTTGTCCAAAGTTTGACCGGTGATGTCAGAACCTGGTTTAGGGCACTTCCACCCAATTCTATATTAAACCTTGAAGCCTTATACTAGGCATTCATTAATAGATGGGAGAAAAAGAAAGACCCCCTGCACATACTGTCCGAGTATGATACTATTAAAAGAGGACCTCAGGAAACAGTTCTGGATTACTGTGTAAGATTTAACAATGTTTACAATGCAATACCACAAAATTTAAGACCTCCACCTGATCTCGGTTTATACAAATTCCCAGATGGCTTTGATGCTGAGATGGCATATCAATTAAGGGAAAGAGCCCCTCAAAGCCTTGCAGAATGTAAGATGCTGCAGTGAGTGTGGAAGCAAATCTAATTGCTAAAAGAAACAGAACTAGAACTGAGAGAAGAACCACTTTCAAAGAAGAACCCTCAGCCTTCGATCAGAAGCTAGATGCTATCATCAATGGCATCCATAGGCTGGGAGATAGAGTAGACAATGTTGAGAGAAAAACTTCATGGGAGGGTCAACAGCCCAATGCCATAAGGAACCCAAACTTCAGAAAAACCCATAACAAAAATGTTGGAAGGGCCAGTCCTAACCATGATATTAGGCCTCCCTTTCAAGAAAACTATGCGGAGGCATCGACATCTACTGAGCCCACAGATGGGACTCATATGAACCTGATAGATTCAGAAAATGAACAGCCAATCTTCCTCACAGAAGAAGACCGACCATGCCCTGGTACAAAACAATTTCACAGACTTTAAACAAGGATATGATACCACTGTATACGAGGTACACAACACAAATTAAGAACAAGGACCATTGATGTTCCCCCATCTAGCAGAACAAAAGATAGCAATCAACTCAACAAAACTAAAGGAAAGATCACCAACAATCAACCAGTTGATAGCTCGGTTCCAAACCCTCATCAGGTTACTGTGGAGGATGTAACAGACACACACTCTCCTATTGATCAGCCTCTACCCCCCTCCTACCCAAAAGAAGATCTGAATAGCATTCCCAAACATCTTCCCAAAACAGAGATACCACAAACGGTCATACACCGTGACACTGACATTCCAAAAGAAAACATAGTGAGTATGCCTGAAAAAGAGAAATTCACCACAGTCAATGCCAAGAACTCATTGGAAAAACCATTTAGTTTAGAAGCAGAGATTGGAAAACTCAAGATTTCCATTCCCCTCTCGGAACTGGCTAAGCATGATGTATACAGACAACAAATTCAAAGGTCGCTTCAATTACCAGAAGTAAGGGATGATGTAAACGTTTTAGATGATACCCCTGAACTACTGTTCAGTCCAGAAGTTGACGGAAAAACAACATATGGACCTATTCCACCTTTTTATGTCAGGCTCCACATACATGACAAAATACTGCATAATGTTATGTTTGACTCAGGTGCCTCACATAATCTTATGCCCAAAGCTGTAATGGAAAGGTTGAACCTCGATATCACAAGACCGTACAGAGATCTGTATTCCTTTGATTCAAGTCAGGTCAAATGTTTAGGCTTGATCAAAGACCTTTGTGTCTCTCTAGTCCAATTCCCCAACAAGACAATCTTAATGGACGTAGTAGTCGCCGACATTCCCACAAAGTATGGTATGCTTCTATCCAGATCGTGGGGAGCAAAATTGCAAGGATCCCTTCAACGCGACCTCTCTTATGCCACTATATCTGTCTTTGGGCAACCAAAGAGACTATATAGAGAAACATTAATGAAGTATGTGGTAAGCAATGAAGAAAAACCCCAAAATTTTCCAATATACTTAATCCATTCTGATATGGATTCTTTTATTTTATTTAATGATAACACCAGCCCTCCAATTGATGATAAGCCACTATCTTTGGAGCAAGGAATGTACGCTAATAAGAAAACGGTTGCCAATACCCATGAAATTGTCTCTACAGCTAAGGAAACCAACAAACAGCAAGAAGAACATCCCGAAACAGAAATTACAAGTCTGCCTGGTCCCCAAACAACTGAAACTCTCAATACAAACCTCAAGCGAGAAGTCACATGGTATTTGGAGTTTGATGGTTCAGTAAACAAGTTAGGAGCAGGAGCTGGAGTGTAGATTTACAACACTCATGATAATCACGCACAAGGCCATGCCTATAGACTCAATTTCAGATGTACAAACAATATAGCGGAGTATGAAGCTCTTCTCTTAGGCCTGAAGTTGCTCAAAACCCTGGGAGCTACTACATTCTCCATCCTAGGTGTTTGGACTTGATTATACAACAAATAAAGGGTAACTTTGTCGCTAATGATAGAACAATGAGAACTTACAGAGCTGCTGCCACCAAATTACTCAACGCCTTCAGTGAATTTAAGCTGGCCAAAGTTGCACGAGATCACAATATTCATGTCCATAGTCTAGCAACCTTTCCTAGCACATGTAAGCTTCCCTTTAAACCAAATCACCATTTCACCGCTGAAATAAAACACAGACCTTCGGTCCCTAACAATGTCAACGATTGGTAAGTATTTCAAAATGATGCCCAGATTAACAGTTTCTTAACTCTGGAGGACGAATTTTCCAACACAAACATTGGCATGGATGCCATGGTGGAATAACAACAGTTAGCAGAAGAAAACCACCTAACTCTAACAGCTGCAATAACTAAACAAATCATTAGCCCGGTTGTTTTCAACAATACAAACATAGGACAACTGAAACAAATTTGTTCAGAAAAAACAGCCAAGATAGAGGATGAGTTTATTGATCTTAAAAGTAATGTTCTGCCTGCCGGCCTTACTCCATTGGAAGACATGTTTGATGACAACGATGTGCCCAAAAAGCCAAAGATGAAACCTCTGAATGTTGCCATAGAAGAACACAACATAGGAATAGCAGAGCATCCCAGAATGATTAAATTGTCCAAGAATCTGCCCCCTGACCAAAAACCGAAATATGTGGATTTGTTCAAAGAATTCCAAGATGTATTTGTCTGGAGTTATGAGGACTTGAAGTCCTATGACACCTCAATAATCCAACATACCATTCCTTTAAAACCAAATCAAAAACCGTTCAAACAGAAAATTAGAAGAATCAACCCCATGCTTCTTACCTTGATTGAAAAAGAAATAAAGAGAATGTTTGAAGCAGGTATCATTGCACCCATCAGATTCCCTGAATGGGTGTCTAACTTAGTTCCCACCAGAAAAAAAATAGGAGAGATCAGACTGTGTGTAGACTTGAGAAATTTAAACCAGGTCTCTCTAAAAGACCACTACCCCTTGCCCAAAATGGATCATATTTTGCAAAGAGTAGTGGGTTCCTCTAGAATTTCTTTACTAGATGGATTTTTAGGATTTAATAAAATACTTGTTCACCGAGATGACCAGGACAAGACATCTTTTACCACACCTCGGGGAACATTCAAGTACGTTAAAATGCTTTTTGGGCTAAAAAACGCTGGTGCTACCTTTCAAAGGGCAATGGATATTGCATTTGCCAAAGAGATACATGATTTCCTCATAGTTTATCTTGATGACCTGGCCCCATTCTCCAAATCCAACCAAGAACACCGTAAGCACTTAAGGCAAATTTTCATGACATGTAGGAAATACAACATTTCCTTGAATCCGAAGAAGTCCCTATTTGCTCTGGAGGAAGGAAAATTTTTAGGACATATAATATCGAAATATGGGATTAGAATTGACTCGGAAAGAATTCAAGCTATCCTCCAAATCCCTTATCCAAGAAACATAAAAGAACTGCAAGCATTCCTTGGAAAGATCAATTTCCTGCGAAGATTTATCCCAAACCTAGCCGAGCTAATTAGGCTATTGAGCAACATGTTGAGAAAAGATGCCAAGGTAAAATGGTCTCTTGAACCCAAGCAGGCTTTTGAGAGTATAAAAACTTCCCTAACTCAAACACCTGTCCTCACCAGTCCTAAATTCGACAGAGATTTTATCATTTTTTCCTTCGCATCTGAACACACTATAGCTGCTGTCCTTCTGCAAAAACATGATCAGGGCAATGAAAAGCCCATTCCATTCTTCAGCGAAGCTTTGAGATATGAACCCTTGAAATTTCAGATCATGGAAAGGCAGGCCTATGCCCTGGTCGAAGCCATCAAAGATTTTAGAATTTACATCCTATACTCCCATGTGATTGCCTATGTCCCTAATGCTGTTGTAAAGGATATACTAACTCAAGAGGGATTGGAAGGCAAAAGAGGCAAGTGGATTGCCAACATCCTTGAATACGACATTGAAATAAAGCCCACCAAGCTCATAAAAGGACAAGGGTTAGCCAAACTAATGTCCGAAACAAACTTCCAAGCATTAGACATTAATCAACTGGACGATGAACCGAAGCTGGCGACTCCACAGATCAGTGAAACCTTCATGAAATCCCCATGGTACGCTGATATTTGCTTTGTATTGTTAAACCTGTGTGCTCCCCCAGGATTGTCCAGAACCAAGAAACTATTTTTAAGGATGAAATCGTCAAAGTTTTGTGTCATAGAGGGTGCTTTATTTTGGAAAAATCACGAAGGTATTTTGCTTAAATGTTTAACTATAAATGAAACTAACAACACCATGAAAGAATTTCATGAAGGAGACTGTGGAGGACACTTATATTGGAAATCCACGGCTGACAAGATCTTACAGGCTGGTTATTACTGGTCCTCTTTATTTGCAGATGTAAAGAAGTTTGCTGTCTCATGCCACAAATGCCAAATCTTTGAAGGGAAAAGAAAACTACTACCTTTGCCCCTTAAACCCATTTCAACCGAGAAACCTTCTCAACAATGGGGTGTTGACTTCATTGGAGAAATTCATCCCTCTTCCTCAGGTCAACACAAGTGGATTTTAACAGCCACTAATTATTTCACTAAGTGGATTGAAGCCATCCCATGTAGGCAAGCCAATGACTCCACCATTATCCAATTCCTTAAGAGCAATATCCTTTCTAGATTCGGCTTCCCTGAGAAAATTATCACTAACAACGTTGCTGCTTTCAAATCCAAAAAAATCATCAACTTTTGCCATACATACAACATCACCTTAAGCCACTCCACAGCTTACTACCCTCAAGGTAATGGCTTGGCCGAGTCTTCCAACAAAAGCCTCATTAATATCATAAATAAACTGCTGGAAGAAAACAAAAAGAAATGGCACAAGAAGCTCACAAATGATTTGTGGGCAGACAAACTTTCCACCAAGAAATCCATTGGGATGAGCCCTTATGAACTTGTATATGGCATGGAAGCCAAGTTCCCTTCATCTCTGGGCATACCTACTATCAAATTGTTGCAAGAAATTCAGGCTGAACCGAATGACACATAGAGAAGAGTTAATCAAACTATTCACCTTCAGCAAACCAGAGAACAAGTCTTCAACAGAGCTCAAATACTACAAGAAAAACTCAAGAAGATGTTTGATAAGAAGGCCAAAGCGGAGGATTTCTGGGTGGGCAGAAAAGTTCTAAGATGGGATTCACGAAGAGAAGACAAGGGAAAACACGCAAAATTCGATTTTCTGTGGAAAGGTCCATACATTATCAGCGTTGTACGAGGCAATAATACCTATTTTCTCAAATCTTCAGATGACAGCACAGCTGAAGAAGGCCCTGTCAATGACCGAATGCTAAAGCATTACAATCATCCCTTTGATTGAAAAGAGCAGACGATGTTTTATTTTGTACATATTTGTATATACCAGTGTCTTGATTTTTGTAAGAATCCATAATGCTGAAGCACGTAGAAGAAAGCAGGCAGTGCTTTGCAGCTTAACAGCAGCACAGGTGAAGGAAAGAGTTGGTACCAGTCTAAAGGTTCAAATCAATCCAACAGTTAGGAAGAAGATGTTCAAAACAGAGAAATAATAGAAGTAACAAGGAAATCTAACCTATTGTTCTTGGCTTCTCACAAGGAGAAACCATCCCCAAGTGGAGCCACTGTTAGCCTCCTGCTGTAGCAGGTTACTTATATTTCATGATTGACATTTTTCAGACCAAATATGTCATACTTTGCATACTGCAATGCTCCATATTTTCTTAACAGTCTCCAAGCGAATAAGGCTACTCAGAGTTCATTTAACTGCCTTCTAAATTTTGAGAAGTTATTCCAGTGTTGTACAATCTTAAGTTAAAGGGAGGTCCAAATAGCTTAATCATGGTCTCCCTAGGTTTAAATTTCCTATTTTAGAATATAGAGAATGAAAATTTGTCCAAACAACTTAATCTTGGCAGATTCTTAGATAGGTGGAGAATCAAAGGAGCCCAACTGCTTAATCTGGGCCCTCGGATGAAATAAGACTAGTCTATAGATAGGAAAGTATAAAAAAGAAAAATTGAAATGATGGGTTTGCAAGTCTAAGTGCATCCAAACCAAAAGAAGAAAAAATGTTAGGTAAGTAGGCTGGGTAGGTAGTTTTGAGGTTGCAAGAATCTTGATTGCTGATCAGTTCCAGATTTTCAGGTATCATCTTTACTCAGGACACAAGCACCAGGCAGTTCTATGTTAAAAGCTCAAAAACAAGCATAACTAACTTCCTTTCTCCATCTCCCCCAAATCATTAACTAATCTCCCCAAAAGAGGTCAAGATCTGCTTGATACCTCTTAAGTTTCATCATTTTCATGTCATTAGCTTGGGTGAAGATCTGCTTTACTCAAAGATATTCCATACTTTCTCTATAAGGTTCTATCCCCTCGTTGTAGCCTAAGATCTCCCAAACATAGCACTTTCTTACCATCTCCATATTAACTACTGACATTATTATTTAACTCCCTATATTTTCCCATTCCCTACTAAAACTATGTAAATATCACTCCCCCTGGTTGAAAAATAACCATAAGTACCCCCAGAAATTGCTCAGTTTATCTGAAACTTAGCAAGAGCCCTCATGTTGCCCCTTCAAACCATCTTCTAAATACAATGGACTCCTTCCAAAGTATAAAATTCCTTTTTAGGTTATGGGACCCCTTCCGAGGCCTCAAGTGCTTTTCTAACGCACCTGCTCACTCCTTCCGACCACAATAGACCCTTGCCGATTTCCTAACACTCTGTAGATCCTAGCAAGCCAGCTCGCATTGCCACATTGCAATATTCTCATCATGCAAGTTATGCCCCATCCGTCGTTACCCGATGCGATATCGCGATTTCAGCGATTGGCCATCGCAAACATCGCATGTCCAACAAAAATACCCCCTCATTCGCTGCAGACGCGATATTTCGATCGCATCGGGAGAAGTTCCTTGCATCGCCTTAAAGTATGATCACCCCACCATGTCACATCTGCACTAGGGACCCACCGCTGACGTCAGCAGGCTGACATCATCCGCCGTACTACTGACGTCAGCAGCCAAGAAACCGAAAATTCGTGCAAGAAGAAAAATCGCACTTCGGAGCTCCAGAACAAGAAACAGAGGTAGTTTTCGATTGCACATCGCTACAGGAAATATGTCGTTTTGGGGAATCTTTGGGGAATCTTTTGATTCCTTGGCCCGTTTTGCGCCGAAAAAGCTTGAGATCGCCCAATTTTGCCAAATTAATCCGGTTTAAAGATAGGAAATGATCAGTGACAGAGATTAAAGAGTATCAGATCTAATCAATAGGGAAAAAGCACGTCAAAGAGTATCAGCAAGCGGCGGAAGCCATTAATGTAGCGGAAAAGAGTATCAGCGAAAGATCTTAACAGCAGCCCAAAGCAGGAGAACATTTAATACCTTCCAGCAAAGTCAAAGAAAGAGGGCAAGGCCACTCAAAACATTCAAATCATGCTTATTGCACATTTAACTCACACCAGAACAGAACTACAGATCCCGAAGCACAGTTATTCCAGTAGTACCGCATCAAGCCTCCAACGGTCACATTGTACTCTTTTTTATTCAGTTGCCTCTAGCGCAGCCCAAGGGACTTACCTGCATTTAATTCCAGCGACACTTAGGTTTTTTGAAAAGCTTTCCAGTAGACATGTTTAGGTCGATTGTAATAAATGACTTTCTGATATTTTGCTTATATATACCACCCTGAAAGATGGAGTAGGGGTTGGTTGGTGAGTCAAGAAAATTGCTTAATCTTTATCTCGACATTTTCTTCAAGCAGAGACCCACACTGTAACTGTCATATTTTATATAATCAAAGATTGCTGAAGGCATGTATTTTGAAACTATTTTATGTGTTTAATTGGCCGAGGAGTGATTATGGAATTCCTGTGCTTCTACATGGTTCAATAAGTGTTTCTCAACTCTGTTAATTTTCATGTTTTGTTTTACCACAGTTCCGCCATCTAAATTGCAGAAAAGAAGAATAGCTTGGGATTTGTTTAACTACACCTTAAGCTCAATTTCTGCATTTTTTCATGTTTTCATCAGAAATAGTTATGAACATGTATACTTAAATGATCTTGTTTACGCTGTTTCTTTTCACCATATGAATGAGATTTTAGGAATTCTTAGTTGCTCCTAGATAATCAGTTCATTCACTTTCTCCTCTTTTTCAGTATGATGAAATGATTCTCCTTTGCCTTTCATCTCTGATCGTCATTCCATCCTTTTAGTAGATTGATAATTGTATCATGTGTGGCTATCCCACTCCTTAATCCTCTTGTGACCAAGAAAACGCAATAGCAAGCCTTAATCCATGACTCCATGCCCAATGGTTTGAAACTTATCACACCGTACCTTGCCTCTTTGCTTGATATTTCTACCTTCCATCCAAACACAAACAAAAACCCCTGAGCCAAAAGCTAGCCTAAAATCATCAACAAAGTTGAATCATTAAGAGAGAGCCCTCTCTAATTGCAGGTGGGCTAGAACCTGCAATCCAAAGATTGGTTTGTGGTTACCTCGGTCCTATCCCTAAACAGGAGCCTAGGGACAACCTGAGTGATAACAGGTACATCCTAATGATCAATTAAAAACCACATTCAGAACCAAATGGGGCACCTACGCATATCAAAAAATGCCTTTTGGTCTGATCAATGCTGGTGCTACATTTTAGAGGGCGATGGACATCACGTTCAAAGGTTTAGTTAATAAATTTGTGGTAATCTATTTGGATGATATAACTGTCTATTCCAAGAAATTAAGCAACCATATTAGAAATTTAAAACAAATCTTTCAACGTTGTTTGAATTATGGAATTTTAGTTAACCCGAAAGATTCCTTTTTCGCATTAAGTGAAGGAAAAATTTTAGGATTCATAGTGTCAAAATCTGGAATTCACATTGATCCTGACAGAATCAAGGAGATTTCTGAAATATCCATACCTCACAACAAAAAAGCCATGCAATCTTTCCTTGGTCAGATAAACTTTGTAAAGAGATTTGTTCCAGATTTTTCAAGAATCGTGTCTCCTTTACAAGCAATGATAAAAAAGAACTCAAATTTCAAATGGGGCCAAGAGGAATATGAGGCATTCAATCTAATCAAGCAAGCAATTGTGAATGCTCCATCTTTAGCAACTCCAATTTTTTTAGAACCTTTTATTAAATATACATTTGCATCTGACAGATCATATGCTGCGATACTCACTTAAGCTAATCAAGAAACAACAAAAGCTCTGATCACTTTCTTCTATTCAAATTTACAGGGGGCTGAATTAAATTATTCAGATGTGGAGAAAAAAGCTTATGCTGTTTTAAAAGCAATAAAATATTTCATACCCTTTCTACTCAAAACCCATACAAAAATCATTGTACCATTTCCAGCGGTAAGGAATCTTTTAGTGCAAAAAGATGTGGGTGAGAAAAGAGCTAATTTGGTTACTACCTCACTGGAATATGGTGTAGAAATCAAACTAGCAAGTTTTGTAAAAGGTCAAGGCTTTTGCAAAATGCTAGCCAGAGCATCACTTATATCTGAAATTCCATATACAGACATACAAATGTATGGCGTAAGCCTAAACGATAATGAGTCATTATATGCTGATATCATTTATTATCTAAAGAATGGATATGCTCCTTCACACCTCGATCATACCAAGAAAAGAGCTCTAAGGTTGAAAGCCAAACAATATCAGCTGTTGAATATGAAGCTAAAAAGGTTTTGCAGGAACTCCACAATGGGTCAGCAGGTGGACACTATGTTGAAGATGCTACTGCACATAAAATCTTACGCACAGGCTATTACTGGCCCACATTATTCAAAGACTCACACAACTACGTGAGGAAGTGTCAAGTCTGCCAAACTGCTGCTGGGAGACAAAAGAAACCATCCTTGCCACTACAACCAGTCGACATTGAACAACCTTTTGATTAGTGGGGATTGGACATAATAGGTGAGATCGTTCCTCACTCTTCCAAATAGCATAGATATATCCTTACAGCAACAAATTACTTTACAAAATGGGTAGAAGTAGTTCCTCTCAAGATGGCTAATGTTAAACATGTCATTGAGTTCATAGATCAATTTATAATTACCAGGTTTGGGTTGCCTTCCACTTTAATGTTTGACAATGCATCATATTTTTTCTGGAAATGCAATGATTGAATTTGCACTTAAAAGAGGTTTCGAACTCAAATATTTTGCCAATTACTACCCACAGGGGAACGGGTTAGCTGAATCTACAAATAAAAACCTAATCAGGATAATCAAATGAACAGTTGACCAAAATCATAAAAATTGGCATAAGTCTTTAATATATGCTTTATGGGCAGATCGAATAATGCAAAAAGCCTCCATCGGCACTTCTCTGTTTGATTTAGTTTATGGAAAAGAAGTGGTTCTTTTGACTCATTTAGCAATTCCCTCTCTGTCTTTAGTTCAATATATTGATGAAGTACTAACTTCCTCCTTACAACTAAGGCAAATGGAAATAATTAAATTAGAAGAACAACGAGAACAGGCCAAAAGAACTCACGCTCATCACCAAGAATTAGTGAAATCCTCTTTTGATTCAAACATGATGACCAGAAAAGGTTTTCATATGGGAGATATAGTTTTAAAATGGGACAAGGCCCACGACGAAAAAGGGAAACATACAAAATTTCAACGAATGTGGCTCGGACCTTTCCAAATCATAGAAGTCATAGGTCCATCCACTTTTATGTTGCAGGATTTAACAGGAAAATGGGATTCTTTACTTGTTAACGGACAGATCCTTAAGAAATTTTTTCCTTAGAAGATCATTCTTCTATTTTGTAAATGAGATTTTCATTTTCATAAATAAAACCAGTTGTGAATGGTTACATTAGGGATTTACGAAAAAGACACCAATTCTCTTTTAGATTTTGTTTTTCGCTTGTATAAATAGCAAATCTTTTAGAAAATTGATCTTTATTATTGAGAGATATAGTTAAAGACTCTAGCCTAGAAATGATACTAGTTTCAACTATAAAAAATTTGACGAAAACGACCTTTAGTGAAATTTTTTTTTATATCAGTGCAGTGAAAGGTATGAATAACAAAACAAAGATTCTTTATAAACCAGCTCTGTTCAAAAAACTCTACTATTGTCATCTAGAGCTATCTTAAGGAAACAATTACTTCCTCCCTACTTAGGAAATTACAACTTTCAGAGAAACAATCCAAGGATACATTTTATCTTAAAGAGTGAGAGCTCTCATCACAAGCCGGTTTATCATAATCACAGATATTATAACTTGCTGACTTTGCCAATACTGCATACCGCAACAAGGCAATGACTCAAGATTATTGCAATCAAAAGACAAGGGGTCTCATAACGAGCCAACTTGTTTAGCAAAGTTATAAATCAAGTAAATGACTGTGTCATAAATTGGCTATCAAACCAAGACATTGCTCTTTAAGGTTAAAAAAGAAAATGAAAGAAATAAGTGTGGATATGGATTCCTCTTTGAAAATTGTATGTTTCTCTAAGTAGGATACAGGATCATTTCTGGGTAACAGGTAACCCTGTTGAGGCTATGAATGCCTGTTTGCAGCAGAGGCTCTACCTATGACAAATGAGCATATTTAAAACTCATTTACAGAGAAGGCTTTGTTTTATGTTTATAAACCAAGTAATGACTGATGTAGATACAAGGACTGGATTGAGGAAGCAAATAATCAAAATTGAAAATAGAAGAAACAAAATATCATTGACAAGTTAAAGCATAATGTACTTTATATTTCTATAATAAAGTTTAACTTTCTGGAAAATTTTATGTTTTGGAAGTTTAGAAAATTCAAAAGAAAGACAGAGATATCTAGTTCTTCCAAGTGAATCGCCAATTGTTGTGGCCACCAACAACCCCCCTTCTTATTTAGCGTTATTCCTAATACTAAATAAGTGGGGACCCTTAGTTAAAAAAATTAAAAATGAATTAGTGTTTTTATTTCCTTTTTAATAAAACTTACGATCATAAACTTAGGAAAATACCTTTGAAAATCTAAAAAGCTTAAGTTTCATGATGAGGAAAAATAAAATCACTCCTTAAGAAGTATCGCATCATGGAAAGGATAATAGGATGCCTCCTTACTACCCAAACTCTAAGATTGCGAGATCGCGATGCGAGATCACATACTAAACAACAGATATCGCATCGCATGCCTTAAAATGCACTTATGCTGAAAAACCGCAGAAAATGCTGATATGTGATAATGCATACTGCAAAATCGCACCTCGCAAGAAATACATTAACACAAAATGGTCACATACTATGATTACGCGATATTGTGACCATGCGATATTGCAATATTGCGATATTGCGATAAAGCGGCAAAACAATCTTACGAAAGAATAAAATTGTGATATTGCGATCTCGTGATAATGCGACACAGCGATTTGCGATATTGTAAAGCAAATCGCAAAATCCCTCCATCTCAAAATCTTTTGGCTCACTATTCAAGAAAAACATTTTTTCATAAAGCGAGACCTGGTTATGCGCTTTAATGCTAATTAATGAGTTAGTTGCCAGTTGTTAATGAAATATGGTTTTGTGTTTATCAAAGAGCCAGTTCACATAAGATGGTATACTTTTGCATGTCTTCAGCATTTAAAGCTCTCCCGTCACTGTTCCTTATCATTACTCTCACCTCACTTGTAAACTGCAGGAACCAAGAGCAAAGAAATATACAAAGCATTATACAGGAAATTATGAGGAAGAAAGGCAAGGCTCTAATGTCTGAAGATAAAGAGATGGTGCCCTTATACACAGACATTGCATGCAATAGAGACGGGGGTATTACCACTTAGGAAAGCATGTATAATCTACTTGAGGAAGAGAATCCCAAGGTAATGGAGTTTACAGCTACTGCAGGTTCACAAGGTTCTTCTGACGCATCAATTGCAAATTTAGCTTGTTCATTCCCACACCGGCTAGCGGCAAGGCCCAAAATTCTCCCTTACACGGATATGGCTAAATGGGTACTGTATAGTGTAGACATAAACAGACAGTTTAGGACTCAGGGTCAAGAGCTCACGAAATCATTATTTTCACAAAATTTCAAATTTACAGCCACTAAAAGAAAGCAATCAAGAGGTGAAATCACACCAAGGAAACCTGGATCAAGAAACAGAGGCAATTTGTGATGCGCGATTATCGCCTAGCGCTAATCACGCATCGCTGGGTAAAACTTCTCAAAATGGAAAGCTTATAATTGCTCAGCTACCTGTAAGCCCCAGAAATTTAGAAAAAGTATGTTAAAGATAAAAAAGTAAAACTTGAAGCCGAAAATCAGTGGTAATGGTCAGAAATATCCTCAAAGTATTTAGTGAAATCACACAGCCAGTATATGACTCTCAAAATCCTCATTAATTCTACCGAAAAGATTGCACCAGCTCTTGTTGACTCCATTTTCACAGGACAATTAAGGGCTGAAATCGGCCAACCGACTCTTGTCAAGCAAATGTTGAATGCTTGTGATTTTAAGGAGCAGATACAGAAATAGTTAGATGTTAGTTTTAGAAATAGTTTTGCTTTATTTTTGTCTAGAGAAAGGACGGTCATTTAAACCTTATCCTATATTTTTGTAAATAAGTTATTTTTAGATGTAGTTAGTAGTATTTAAATCCTTCTCATGCATTTAGAGAAGGGTCCGGAAATTCATCAAAAACTCGTCCTCAGAACATGCACTTTTGCACCCTCCGAGGAGGTTTTGATGAATGAATGGAATAGGATTTATTGATTTTTGCATTTGATATCTGCTACTGATGTTGCACTTCTATACTCTTAGTGGATGTTGGATTAAGAAGAGATAAATCATTATTGCTTGAAGCTCATGAGTAGAACTAGTTATAAATGGTACTTCTATCTCTTAACTATTTCTATCTTTTGTGTTAAAGTGATATTAAAGTTCAGTTGTTTATATATTAATGCGTGAATTCCTAAGTTATCATTTGGCACTTTTGTACAATGATAGCTATTTATTTATGCTTAATGTATGAGTAGCTTACTGTGCGATATGTTTTTCACAACTGTTTCGTCTAACTTTTTATGTGAAGTTGTTTATCTATATTGAATTATTTTCTTATAATAGTTGAATAATCTTTATTACCGATTGTTATTTGAAATCATTTTAGTTCTCATAGCAGAAAGATTACACCCCGGGTTAGTATAAACTTACATATTTCTATTTATTAGAATACAAGTGCATGTCATTAGATTAAATTTAGAATTAGAGCATCTTAATTAGGAACTGTTAGATCAAAAATATCAAATTCTACACACACACACTCATAAATTGGGAAACTGGTCCCATATCCCCAGTCAGACCCACCATACCAAACGGAAAAGGAGCTTCTAACCAAGGTCTAGAACGGGTGGGTATCCCCCTTATTGTAGACCCAATTTTCGGGGCTTCAACAGGACTATAAATCGTCTTAGGCTTCTCATGTCCAATATTAACTCATCCCACTTAACAAGTTACCAAGTTGAGGCTCACATCCAACAAGTCTCATAAAACAACTAAGAAACATAGTTTACATCTTCACATGCCATAACATCTGGTACGTATAACAATCCATTGACACTACATGGTACACATTATCATTCCCTACATTCCTTGGCATGATTTTCCACTCCCTAATAGACCCTACCACTCCATAACATGACCTAACACTCTAGCATGCCTTGGCACTGCCTAGCATATACCCTTGTCACTCCCTCCTTAACACAATTGGAACTTGCTGACACTCCCTATCACACACTCTTATCTATTCATTTCCATGTAATTTATACTAGTTCTCCCTTGTGTTCTCATGGCACTCTCGGACACACATTGGCACACCCTAGGTCTTGGCACATCTTGGCATGTCACCTTGGAACTACCTAACATACCTTGTCACTCCCTCCTTAGCACACCTAGAATTCACTAACAATCCTTGTCATGCACTCTTATTCATTCATTTCCATGCATTTGAAACTAGTTCTCCCTTGTTTTCCCCTATCACTCCATAACTCACCGTGGCATGCATTGGCACACCTTAACACCTAGCACATCTTTTCATGTTTCCGTAGCCTCTAGAATGCCTTAGCATTGCCTAGCATAACTTGTCACTCCCTCCTTAGCACACATTGAAATCATTGACACTTCTTGTCACAAACTCTTATTCATTCATTTTCATGCATTATTTTCACCTAGTGCTCCCTTGTGTTTCCCTAACACACCCTAACACTTCCTAGCACTATTTGGCATACCTTGGCACCTAACATATATTGGATGCATGTCGCTTTGGCACACTAGAATGACTTAGCTTTGCTTAGCATACCACGTCACTCCCGTCTTACCACACCTGGAACTCATTGACAGTCCCTATCACACACTCTTATTCATTCATTTCCATGCATTTTGACCTAATGCTCCCTCACATTTCCCTAGCACTCACTAACACTCACCACACATTGGCATACCTAACTACAATGAGTTTTAGTAACAGTCAATCCAAAAACCGTTCTAGAGTCTAGCTAGTTACTTGTTCTTCACTAAGATATTAGGGTTAAGTTTATTGTATAATGTTCAGTGTGAAAATATTAATAGGTGTTTTTATCGCATAGAGTAACTATGATCTCCCCCATGTACACAAGGATAACTAAGAACTGTTTCCCATAATCATGCAAGTGGAACTTTAACATGTACATCAGGGTAATCATAAAATATTTATCATACTTACACAATGTTAGGTGATAAGATAATATTTACATTATATATGTGAATGTACTAAGATCGGGACCATTAAAATCATATCTACATATTTACCACAAGACGAGGGTTATTAAAACCCCTTAAAAATGGCCATAAGGCCTTTCTCTTTTGCATCTCCTTGACCACAAGTGTTTAATTGAGAAACACATAGTTCCTTTAAATATATGTAGGTTGAGGCAGCCACTTCAAGCCCTTAAACTTAAAGATAATCAAATGCTTGCAATTTGTTACAATAATAAGTCCGTTATGCACACTTCTCATCTTAGAGTTGGGTAGAGAGGGAGAATACTTGACTGATGCCAACCTTGTAAATGAAAATATTTTCCTACTCATTGGTTGGACACTCCACCACTAGTTGACACCACTAACACACACCAAAAGTCCAAGATACCCATAATATGTGCCCTACACCCAAGGGCTTAGACTACACCTCCATAAAATGTACCTTCAACTTTAGATGTCCCAAAGAAGTAATACCCTAACCCTAGCCTATTTGTTAGATTTTTGTAACTTTCTCTATAACTAACATTTGTTTTTAACTATTTAATCCACTTACCATATACTCTGTCTTGTTTGCACCCAACTAGTATACAAGAACGCTTATGTTTTTAATACAACCAAGTTAAGAGGGCATATTTCTCTCTTACACTTAAATGTTTTCATTACAACCAAGTTAAGAGCACATGTTTCCTTTTCAAATTCGAAAAGTATAGCATGTCTATATCTCTATAAACTAACAACAAAATCATTTCATGAAAAAGGTAATCTTAAAATTAAATTAAAATTATATTATTATTATTATGATAAATACACCAAATATGGAAAAATTGTTTTCAAACAGAACCATCAAAAAAAGTGTTAGTTTATCAAATACAACTACAAAATTATTAAGCTAGCCTGGATCCATCTGAACTCAAATCTATCAGGTGCCAAGAGGGATCCAATCTCTCAATGTGCAAACCTATTTTTTGGCGCTTGGTAGATCTAGGTTAAGCTGAATCTAGGCTAGTTATATAATACTATATAATATCTATATTTGTATCTATGTGTCTCTTTCTTGTTCCCTCTCTCTATCTCACCCCCCAAATATACACACTCTCTTTCCATATCTATCTCTCTCTCCCTCCCTCTTCCTCTCCACCTCTCTCTACCTTTCTCCCTCTATGTCTTTCTTCTTCCTTCCCTCTCCCCTCGCCCCCCCTCTAACTTCATCTCTCTCTCCTCTCTCGTAGTCCTCTCTCTCTCCCTCTCTCTCTCTCTCACCTCCCTCTACCCCCCCGTCATCACTCTCTCTCTCTCCCCCCTCCATCTTCGTGCCTCCCTCTCTCTCTCTTTGCCTTCTCTCCCTATCTTTATCCCCACCTA